>CANTUZ010000026.1:36538744-36718744 GCA_947846985.1 Fratercula arctica | reverse complement strand
TTTCAGTTGTGACAAACCATGCCTTTGTATTATTACAGCTGTCTGCTGCACTGCCCCAAAACATGCAGTTCCAGAGACATCTCATGAAAATGTTGTTGAACCCCCAGGATCATTATGAACTCCCACAAACTACTGAGACCTGTGATTGTTATGTTTAGAGCGTGTTACCCATTTTAGGTAAGTGGTAGCCTCCAGCTGCTACTGCAAATGCGTAGCAATAACTTCTAAGATGTGTTTTGTCTCCTTTGAAATTTACATGCATTCGCTATGCTTACAGAAGAAAGCTGATTCACACAGATGTTGCAGAGCAAGAACGCTCCACTTTGTTTTCCCGCAACCCTATGGTTTCCCATACTTTTAAAAGATCCTTTATAGAAGCCATGGAAGAACATTGCTTTCAAAGAAGGTTCATCATTAATTCTGGCAAATTTCATGCTGTTTACCTTTCGGGACTGCTTAGGTAGTATTAGCTATTGCTGTGGTAGATAGTAAAGCAACTGCTGTCCTAAAGCATACAATTAAAGCAAATCTAGTTATGAACTTTCTAATGCTATATCTCTACTGTCATAAAGATACGACTGGCTAGCTGGGATGCACTGTGGCAAGAATACTTTGAGTTACTTTAAATTTAACACATCCAAAAATATAAAAATATTCACTGTGAGGAATGCAGCATGAGCATTTGTATTTTAATATTTTTTTTTTGGCCATCCTCAAAAATGATGCAGTAATTGTAAAGTATATGGCAAATGTTGATGAAGAAACTGGATGTTGAAGAACATGGTAAATATACAGTCATTGTGTTTATTCATTTAAAAATATTCTACCATTCTAGGGTATACAAGGAAAGGGTTGGTTTAACTGAAATTCCTCAGGGACACTAGTGCGAGTGTACTTGTCTGTTTTCAAAATACTTACCTTAGTCACAAAGACAGCTATGAAATAACATCAGTCTTCATATTTGCAGTAGCGCGGCTTCCTTCAGCCTTCCAGAACTAAGAAGTGTCATGAGAATGTGAATGACTTTGTTTTAGAAGTGGATGCTTACAAGCTCTGTTCCCAAGGGAAGATTTTCTCAGAAAGGTATGCTTCATATTTGGACCAAAAAAGAAATCAGCCTGACACAGAGCCTGAATGCACTGCTTCTAATTTCCAGGCCACTAGAGGCAGAATACTTTGAATCATTTTCCCATCCAGATTCCTGTGCCTTTAGTTAAGTTTCTAAAAGATTAAAAAGCACAAAAGAGGACTGAAATCAGTTTGTCTCCTTAGGCAATCTGGAATTTTGAGAAACTTGTGCACTTGGCTGAGGTCAAGAGGTCTAGATGATTGGCTTCCTCAGATCACAAATGAGATTAGCACAGTAACCGCCTTCTCTGTTTCACATACTGCAGGACTGCTTCTGGCTCTGAACAGAAAGTCAAAGAGAAAGGAAACAGGGAAGAAAGATTCCAAAGGCACATAAAGTGGCCGAAAATACACTGGAAAGCCAGCAACGCATCAAGTCTACATAGATTTGAAAGAGACCAGGCACTGAAACATGAATCTAGACTCAACCTTTTCTGAGATTCGGGTGTGTTCAGTACTTAACTGAGATGGCACAGATGTCCTCCCCTCCATCAGCCTGTAGCCTACATGTAGTTCAGGAGACCAAAGTCTGATGTACGTATGTTCAAAAGAGTAGCGATATATAAGTAAAAGCCTGAAGGCAATATAAGACCACATTACAACGCCAATAAATTGGTTGAATGATCAATACATCTCCATGCACTGTGAAGTGAAGGGTTAAATAGTTCCCGTATCTCACTTAAACAGAGAAGCTGAGGCTGAAGGAGATGTAGCAGCTTGCTTGGTGATGTAGCAAATCAATGGTAGATTTTCCAGTTTAGTACATCATCTACTTCTATGTGGTTTGTGACTTACAGGGAGCAATAATCCTCAAAGATTACGTAATTTCATAGACTTGGAAAACTTTGGTATATACAAACTAAAAGCTAAGCCATTATTTTCTTATGGTGCTTTCAAATGGGATCTGCTACCACGGCTAACTGTACAAAACTGTTAAAAAACTGAGAATACATTCCTCCAGGAAACCCCAAGGAAACACAAAGTGAGCAAATAACCTTTGAATGTGAACAGCTCTTCCAACAGATGATTAACATGAAGAACTTAAAATGACACAAGTATGGAGGAGGAGAGTGAGCACGTGAGAGAGATCTGAGGGGAGGGGTCACGAGGAAAGGCGTTAGGGTAGGGCTTCTGTCCTTACTTGGCACAAGCCGCTGATGCACATGTCCAGGGATTCAGTGTAGCACCGGGTCCCATCCAGAACCTTTGGTGCCAGCTCCACAACCAGAGCTGCTCCTCTGGCCTGGCACTTCAGCGAGCACGGGTTGTCGGGGTCATTGGAGACAGGAAGCCACTCATAAAACTGCCCCTGGTACTTGACGTCATTGTGAGCAGAGCACTGCTGGGCACGAAAGTCACCTGCTTCTGGGGGGCAGTCCTATGGAAAAAAAAGAGGAAAAGGTCAGCAGGTCTATTCGGGACAGCCATTCGCAGTATCATGCAGCTGGCTGCACTCCACAGCTGCCAGATGTAGAGAGATTTTCTGTTTAGACAAAAAAGACTGATTGAAACAGCTACAGCTACACAGAATTCAACTGGGTAATTACACCTTTCTTTCTTCTTGCTGCAAAAGTATTGAAAGAACATCAAGACCATGTGTAAATATGTTTGGGACATAAGAAATGCACTGTACATGTCTTAACCACAACCCTGAAATGCCCTTGCTGAACCTCTTTCCATTTGTGCACATATGTGGAGAAGTGTCTGTGCACAGCCACTCTCTTCCAGCCAAACTTTCTTGTTTGAAGAGAAAGAAAAAAGAATTGTGTGATTTAATCGTTTGTTTATTTAAGTTCTTCTCACTGGCTTTTTTTTTTTTTTTCCTTTCTTTTCTTTTCTTTCCCCTCAGTGACCTACATCAGTTGGTAGGGCAACAAGAATCAGAAAAATGTGATACATACTTGCATTTCTTTAACCTAAGATTTCATAACTCACATAATTAGCAACCTATTATTATTTTAATGGTAAGCCCTTTAAAAAACCCCACTGTCCCCTTTAGGAGGAGACATATAAACCCTGCTCTGAACCTGGTACACCTGATATAAAAAACAAAGACTACTCATATTACTTACAAGTCTCTTGTTGATGAGAATGTGAGGCTTTTCTTACCCACATATACTTTGTTGCCATCATTTAGGACTGAAAACCATGAGTCAAATTCACGAGAGAGCAAAAGCTTCAAAATCATGAGACTTCAAGCAAAATAAACATGAGTTCCTTTTATTTCCTTTCCAGTTTTTGATCCTTGAAGAGTGGTATTTCAAGTTTTCCTGTGCAAGCAACCACAAAGGCTAGAGATTCATTGTTTTTTTTACAAGTATTATGAATTTCTTACATAATTACTGGAATACAGGAGCTAAGCTTTAGGAAAAACATTAAACATCATGAGAACTGTGACAAAAAAGCAAATGTTGGCAATATGGCTGCCTCAGATTATTAAAGTCCCATAGTCCTCCACCTTGCTGCTGTAAGGAAATCTGCTTCTCAATGATAGCAGGTGAAATGAAAACCTCTTATAACCTTTGCTTAAGGACTGTAATATTTTTTTATAAAGAATCATAAATGTAGACTCAGAGAACGATTTTGATGTATACACAACCACATAACTAGACAATATCCTTATAAGATGCCTGTATTCTCTGTTTGTCCTCAAACTACTTCATCCTATAGAAATTCAAGCACAGAATCATAGAATCACAGAATGGTTCGGGTTGGAAGGAACCTTAAAGATCATCTAGTTCCAACCCCCCTGCCATGGGCAGGGACACCTCCCACTAGACTGGGTTGCTCAAAGCCCCATCCAGCCTGGCCTTGAACACCTCCAGGGATGGGGCATCCGCAGCTTCCCTGGGCAACCTGTTCCAGTGCCTCACCACCCTTACAGTAAAGAATTTCTTCCTGATATCCAGTCTAAATCTACCTTATTTCAGTTTGACAGCCTTATTCATAGACTTCTTATCCTCTCAGCTAGGAAAGTCTTGCTGCTATTGAGGCAAAATACCTCTTCTAAGGTTTCTCAGACCTTTTTTCTACACTTTCATTCACTAACACTTTTCTGCTTCTTTTAAATAGGGCAAATTATTACAGCTTTCAATACAAATGGCATGGGGGCTGCATGTCACTTTATGACTTTGAAGGAGCATTGCTTAGATTAAGGTCTAAAATAAAACCTACCTTAAAAATCAAGCTTTCAAATCTCCACTTGAAGCAAATTGGCAGAATCTTGGCTATAAATTTGTCATTCGAACACCCTTGGCTCAAACCCAGAATAACCAACCTGTCCTCTCATTCACTGTGTAGTGTCAATGTGGTTTATGACCATTTTGTTTGAATGTTAGATGATGATGTTGTATCACACCACTCCAAACATTTCTTATAGGGAACTAAACTATACACACAAACAAGCCACGGCCTTAAACTACAGAGCTTCAGATAATTTGCTTTGTACCATGGTAGCAAATTTTCAGTTAATTTGCTTTGTATTTGAGTGTGTTGCAGCCCAAAAGTACCGGGCCAAGCTCCAGTCAAAAGTTCTCCTGCCTAAGTATCAGGGAATAGTGTTCCTGCTAGAAAAGGTTAAATGGATTAAGGTGTAAGAGAAAAAAAGGACTTGGAATAAATCTTGCTCTAGAAAAATACATATCAAAGAGCAATAATCCAGAGCTCATTCATCTTTTTTGAAAGTGGAGGTTGAAAGTCCAAGCTCGTAACTGGAATTTTACTGCTGGAGGACTTAGACAGCAGACAGTTTTTCTATTCATATGTTATGGAAGATGGAAAAAAAAAAAAAAGTAAAATGCTGAAAGTATTTCAGTTTGACTTTAAAATCTCCAGAAAAACTTGGAGGCAATTAGGCTCTTTTTGTGATCTGGGCAAACTGTTGATACAGGACAAAGTTTGGACTGCAGCACAGAGTGAAGAGACCAGAAAAAAATGTGGAAATTCATTATTCCTCTATAGCTGTGTAATTAGAGAAAAAGTGGTCTTTATGTTCTGCTTTCAAACAGAGGATGAACAAGACAGTTACAGCTTGATTGAAGATCTGGTTTAGCTCTATTTTCAAACAGAGAAGAGACAAGCAAAGAGGAACACTGTGGCCTTATTTCCTGCCACAAAATCTTCTAGTGCATACCCTTCTCTGAATTTTTCTGTTCATAAATGAATACAGTCAGGTCTGTTGGCTTGGCTTAGTCTTGATGCAGAGATCCAAGCCAACTCTCTTGTTTGGTTCAAGCTTGGCTCTACCTTCGAAACTTTCTGGCTTACAATAGCTTTATTTTCACAAAGACAGAAAGGCCCAATAAAGCACACGACATACAGAGTTCATAATCCTGCTTTGTACAGTATTCAATACTATGTTTGTTGTGTTGGATTTTATTTTTAAATCAAAGACAGAAAAAATGTACAGTCAACATAACAAGCTTTCAGGGCACGGCAGGTGACCAGGACCGATGTTAAATACTTCAAGTCTTTGATATCATGATCAAAATAAAACAATGGATTCAAATAGTAGAGCTTGTGTTTAAAAAAGTTTTCATGTGAAACTCGAAGCCATTCAAAGAATACATTCAAGCAGTCAGAAATGCAGACACGCATACTTATCTTGGCACACAGACATGAAAAAGGGCCACAGTCTGTCCCACCACTTTTCTCCTACTGAAATCCTGAATCCTAAATCTACCTGAAGGCCTTGCAGATCCCTTCCACTCAGGGAGAACCTTTCCTCCCAGTTAAGAAAGCACATGTACTTGCACCTATATGCATAACACCTGCATAACCTGTGTAATGCTTTTTTTATGCCAAAATGGACAACGTTAAGAAAAGTAGTGGTCCGAATATTACCCATCATCAGAGGTCACTGAGACTAGAAAAAGTAGGAACTGTACAGAACTTGGCACTCCTTACTAATCTCTTGTCCATGGGGTTTTTTTGCTTTTTAAATTTACTATTTATTGTTTGTATTACATGTCAGTGGGGATCAGAGTCTCTTTGTGCTGGGCTTTGTGCAATCATATAATGAAAGACAGACATAAGCTCACAGCCTATAAATGAGTATTCTAGTTGCTCAAATAACAGATAAGGCAAAGCCAGTGGTTTTTTTTGCATATTTGTTCGAGCAGTAAGTTGCTATTTTCTTCTAAACACTTTGCACACCTTTAGATAAGAACGTTTGCCGTTTTGAAGCAGTCTTCCTGCCCCTCATTTATGCAGCGCTGGCTCCTGGACAGGAGAAACTATAGACTGTGACTCCACAATGTCTTTTCCTCTTTTAAAAAAATCATCCTGCTTTCAGTACGTGCATGGGGGGTTGGTGGAAAGGGATCCTCCACAGCTGCCAGCTTGCACTGCTTCGTTGGCCTGCCTGAAGTTACGATTTACACCACCCAAGGGTCTGATCCTGGAAGCCACCTAACAATATGTACTTTGTCTACCTGCACAACAGATTGACCGACAAGCGTATGTGCCCACACTTTCAGATGGCAAGAAGTCACAGGCCAACCCAGGGTAGCAGTGAACCCAAGGTAGCATATCTTTGTGTGGGTTATGTAGTTCTGCAAGGTACTTTGCTAACCACATCCGCATGGCCGATGTTTGGCTTGGAGCATGCAGCAGCACTGGTATCTGGCCACAAAAGCACTACAGTCCTGCTTCAGGTTACTCCAGCTTTGGTGCTATATTCAAATCTTACCAGTTTTGTTTTCTTTTGGAAATTATCTGTGGGCCCCTGCAGACATGAGGAACTGCTGCCATTGCACTCCTTGAAGAATCAGAAGAACTAATAAACTTGAAATTCTCGTCTAAGTCCATTTATCTTCAAGCTTCCTATTCATTAAGACTTTTTAGGGAAGAAAATTTCCAGTGAATAGGAAACAACTGTTCCTCCTCTAACTCTGTGAGTCCTAGGTGGCAGTTTCATGACCTTTAGCTTGTGCAGGCTCATGAGATATTCCTGAAACACTGAGACTGTGCTGGATACCTATAATCTCCATTCATCCTCTCAGGTCAAGATTTCCTCCACTGCAATGAAAATATATATCATTTTAAAGATGATCAGAAACCCCTTTGATGTATGAAATCTATTTTAAAATAAACACAGGAGTTTCATCTTTGCCTCTTAGGCACCTAATACTGGCCATATTATTACGGCTTCATTTGCTTCCTCACATCCAAAATTTTTTTTTAACTTGACCTCCTATTTGACCCTATTGTAATTCATAAGGTCCATGGAGTTTTGCCATGTCTGAATCCCATTCAAAACAATTTCTATTAATCAACAAACCAGTGGAAAAGATAAGATGAATCCCAGATGTCCCTTGATGGTGATAGGTAGATCAGATTTCATGGGACAAAAGAGGGTCAGGCTTTTTAAAGTTTACTTAGTGGGTGAAATGTGGAAGATCATATCTAAGCTGCGATAGGTGGAAACAGTCGAGGAACCTTAAAACAGTTTACAATATATGTGCTTGTATATTTGCAGAGGCCAAGAATGATTTACTATACCTGGAGCTTTTCCTCTGTGCAAAAAATGACTAACAACTGGACTACTCTGTGCAGCATCTGACAGAACAGCTTATTGAACCGGTTCCATGAAGTATGCACAGCCTTTCAGCTACACCGATTTCCCTACCGAGAAAGAAAAACTGAGGTCTTCAAGTAGTGGCTTGCCCAAGACTAAATAAGAACTTTAGATAAAAGTACAGAGACTTAGGAGATCTAGGGATTTAATGGAAACTCCACTCAGCCTTGAAGCCTTGTCGAGTGCCCTACTTGAATTAAGTTTCTTGCAGCCAGATTTTTCACTAATCTATTCCTATGAACTTCTAAGTAAGTTAGGATCATGCTTAGCTGCTCAGATCGATAGGGGCTCATAATACAGTTTTCTCTGACAACCCCAAGACACTGCAATAGCTGACAGATAGAAGCATGACAGAAAAAATACGAACAAAGTAAATGGGGGAATATTAGCAGATGCTTCTACTCTGTATTAAATAAACACAGAGTGGAGATGAGAGCTAGAACAGTCAGTAAAGTATAGATCTGAACCTCCATGAATACTTGCCATTAGAAGGATTTATAAAATCAATTTTCGACCGAAAAAAAAATTTTTTTTTTTTAAAGTATGTTCCCATTTTTGGCAAATAATTCAATATGCAGGTTTTCATGTAATTTTAAAAATTTTGTTTGTTTGTAGTTTTTAAATAATAAAGTGAAGTGTTTAAATTAGATACAGTAACTTGTATTTAAGCTTGAAAAACTTCCAAATGCTTCAGTCAAAAACTAATACAAGTATATAATATGAGAGTACACTTTCCTAAAAGCATCATGGGTGCCACACTGGCAATCAAAAAGAGATATTAAAATTTTTAAAAAATATTATTATCAGAAATATTGAATTTAAATCTGTGAATCATCCAGAGCCCTGAACAGAGTCCTGAAATGCCACTGTCATGGAAGTGATCCAGGTTCTTTGGTCTACAAAGATTCTTGGTGCATTTACATAGAAGGCAGCAATGGGGGGTTTTTTGTTCTGTTTTTTAATAGCAAAAGATTCAGAGGTCTACTTGCTGAGAAGACAGCAAATTCAGAAGTCAAAGCTGCTACCATTAGTAACATACTAAATGCATTTTTTCTCAAGTACGAAGAAATAATTCCTAGATGACACACTGAGGTTTTAAAATGCACCCATTCAGAAATAAGATGGTAGTTATTAAAATCCAGCATTTTAAAGAACAGATTGTAGTCACAATAAGTGATCTGAGTTTGGAAGAATTTCCACTTAAAAAGTAAACTGACATTAAGTAAATCTGGTATTAGTAAGGAGATATGTGTAATGCTTATACTTTTATTTTATTTTATTTTGTTTTATTTTATTTTAT
This sequence comes from Fratercula arctica, assembly GCA_947846985.1. NCBI lineage: Eukaryota > Metazoa > Chordata > Aves > Charadriiformes > Alcidae > Fratercula > Fratercula arctica. Next base: position 36,709,739 of record CANTUZ010000026.1, on the reverse strand, counting down.
TTTATTTTATTTTATTTTATTGCTAAATGCTAACTGTGAGATTTGATTGCAAAAGATTTCACATGGCACTTCTAGCCACCAGAGAGCAGAAAAATGAAAACCTGCTAATAATTTTTGTAGCTCTGAAAAAATTATACCTGGTAATGATGCTTCTCATATATGCAAGCCAATGCTTCTGAAAATTATGCACATATATGGAAGTTTAGGTTTGACACTTTCCAACAGGCTGGGCTTTGGTGCCTGGAAAGAAGATAGTGTCATTTCGTCAAATGTAAGATGGGCACTATTGGTGCTGGTGTGTACAAAATGCAGCATGAGCTGATAAGAAACAGGGATGGAAGCAACTTGTCTGAATACAAGCCAAAAAATGGGGGATGTCATTACAGTGGGTATTTCAGCCAAGTGAAGAAAGTGAGGTATATATAAAAAAGAGCTGCAGGTGGTGTTTACAAGTTTTGGTGGTCTGATTAATGGGATCTACCATCTACAAATTTTATGTTAGGCTTAATGGAAGTGCTTCTAAACCTTGTTGAAAGGGCTAGTAACGTTATGCAGCTCCCAGCATTGTCTATTTTCATGTCAAACAGCAAAATCTGAAGAGCAGCTTTGTATGTAGTGTTCATGATCATGTTGGCAGGTATAAGCAAGTAAATACAAAAAGCATAGTCCTTTGGGAACGAAGTGCCAGTCTCATGCATCTCTTTGTTTTTTTTTTTCCTGGTCTGATTCAGAAAGCAGTCCAATATAGGGAAAAATGTCAGGGAAAATAAAAATGTTTTCAATCACAAAAAGGGTTTGATAATTGAGGAGAGTGATGAGAGAAGGCATGAAGACAGGATACATTCCAATAAAAATCCTTCAGATAGATTTTCATGTAAATGGGGGAAGAGAAAGCAAAAAACAGCATAGTGGCAGAAGGACTGAAAAAGAGAAAGGGCAAATGAGGCAGCATGATACACTGGTACAAAAGCTGGAGGGAACCTGGTGACTAAGAACGTGCCTAGAAGAAGGAACAGAGAGCATAATAGCTTGGGAAAAAAAAAAAAAAAAAAGAACTAGCAAATAAATCCTACTCACAGTTTGGAAATATTTTTGTTTATTTTGCATAATGTTTAGTATAACAACCCAGCTAGACACAAAAACATGTTTTCATTGCATTCAGAGTAATTTTCTGAAGAAAAACAAATGAGTCCCTCTCTCCCCTCCACAATTATATTCTAAAATGGCTGGAAACATACTTGGAGTCAATATGAATAGTAAGAAGAAAAAAAGCAGATGCAATTCAACCCTAAATCATCTTCAGACTCCCTCATTCCTTCTTTTACTATTTACACATGTGGCTTCATACCCATAATCTTTCCAGATTCTGATCAACACCAGGCAATGTGAGTGGTGAACATACTGGACTGGATCTGTTCTTTTAAGGACTGCTCAGAAGCTTTACAGACAGCAGTATCAATCTCTCTTATAGTCTATACTATGCAAAATGGTTCAGCATCCCTAGAATAACATAGGTCACTGAAGAAACAGGCACACCACTGTCTCCCCTTGCCTCTCTTTTTCTTTATCTCATTCTTTCCCCCCCCCAGCCCCCCCCCCCCCCCGCCCCCCCCCCCCCCCCCCCCCCCCGTAATTTAATTTCAGGATGAATTAAAACCAGCTGTAGCAAAATCTTGAAAATGATAGTGCCTATGAAAATGTGTTCATTGCCAGACTCCAAGAAGTATTCTTCCCATTCTCCAATTTCACCTTTGAAATAAAGAGTTTGCTCTTAGTATATGTGACTACCCTTCCTTTCCTGTACAAGGACAGTCATATAAACAAAAATGCATCTGTTTACAGAAAATGAAAAGATTGGTTAGTTTTTGAACAATAACATCAGTCCTCAAGTTATGCAAAAGCTAATGGTAATGAAAGCTTGGATTTCAGGACTCACTGATTTCCACAAGAATCAAAAAGGAATTTTCCACAATGCATGATAGCTATACCCTTCATTTGAAGGGGTGGAATGGGGGGAATTGCTCTCATTTTCCTTTAAAGTAACGGACTGTCATCTAACAGATGAAACTGTAGGTCTAATTGAGCCTGGAAGTTCCATCCTTCTGTTTTTCACTGTCTTTGTGGATGAAATCTTAAAAGGTAAAGTCAGAGTTAACAAAAATACACAAAATATTGTGTGCCTTTTCCAGTGCAGAATTCCACAACAAATCATGGGATTAATGAATTGTTTCCAAGACTCAGTTGTGTGTGCATCCTTGGATTTTGGGGCCCAAGACGGTAGGCTTCATTAAAGAGAAAGTATATGATTTTTTTAAAATATTCTGAAAGAAACAGTATTTAGGTGGTACAGCTACACAATTTAGTAACAGAATGGATTTCAGTGCACAACTATATGTCTGGGATTCCCAGACTGCTTCAGGTTTCCACTGGTGCTGCACAAGGTATTTGAAAGTGGTACCCAGCCCCAGAAGCATGAGGCTGAGGACCACCACAGCTGTGGCAGGATCCTGCCACAAGTTCTGATGCTGGTCATGGTGGCAGTGTCCTTGTAATGACTGATATTGTGAATACTGGTGCACAGCATCTCAGATGAGTAGAGGTGGTACGTGGAAGGGCATAACAAGTGAATCAAAGACTCAACATACTTTAAAAATAGAAAATACTTTTCCCTAAATCAAATATCTGTGAAACGAATACAGCCAAGTACTTTCCTGATGACATAAAGCTGTATTTGGAGGACCTGGTCAACCTATGATGCAGTCATAAGCTTGAGAATAGTTTGATTTATTGCTAGTTTTGCAAGTTTAACCAAAAAAAAAAAAAAAAAAAAAAACAAAAACAACCAAAAAACCCAAACCCAAATGAAAACTCATTTAATCCTTTTATTAGGGAAAAGAGCAATGTAGCACAGTCCTTTCTTTATCCTCTACAAAAAAAGGAGTTAAAACCAGAAATGCAGTCCTGGGTCTTCGTAATTCAGTGGCAAAACTTTCACTGATTTCAGCATAGGAAAACACTTTCAAAGTTTCGGTTTGGATTATTTGGTATGAAATAATTAAGTGAGTTCTGCAGCTGCATGCCCCACTGCTATGTTGGAAAGTCTGGAGCCAGTATTGCCAAATACAAGGTATGTAAAGGAATTGCCTGACAAAACTATGAAAGGTTTTATTTTGAGGGAAAACTGTTCAGGTGCACATTTCCAAAACAGAACCTAAGCTAAAAATAACATTTAAATAATTATTCCTTATCTTGGAAAGTTAAGCTCAATGATTCCAAAATAAGGGCTGGAACACGGGTAGGATCCCAGCCTCTCGTTAGGGTGGTCCATGAGCAGCTAACGGCAGCAGAGCAGTTTGTCTCACTGCTCTGAGCATACGCAAGGGCAGGTCAGGAGGGGAAGGGGACTGTCACAATGTGCACGCATTCACAAATCAAGTCAAAACGGATGGGTCTAACTGTTGTTCAATTAGCCCTTAACAGTATCTCGTTTTGTTTGTTTGTTTGTTTGTTTGTTTTTATTTTCCATGTTCTTTTTGTGTCATATTCCAAATAGCTACAGCAGGCAACCTGACTAGCACAAATCAACCATTCCTTCCACGCTCATGGTGTAGTCTAAGTGCCTCAGAGATGGAAACTGGACTGTTAATCAGCCAGCAGATCTGTTTATTGACTGCTCTAGTTCTTGTCAGTTAGTGAGGCAGATGTCTATACTCATGAGAGATTTCAGGAACCGAAAGGATACACCCAGAACAAATTTCAGAGGAAGAAGTGTGAGAAATCTTACTGCACGGGAGACTACAACTCAGATAGAAGCATTTTCTTTCATTGTGAACTGTGGTCTCTTGAAGAAAATATAAGCTAAATATGAGGGAATGTATTCATTTTTTTAATTTAAACTTTTAAACTTTTTTAGACAAAGCACCTATTGAAAGGCTTCTGAATATGTCCCTATCAGGCGTGAGAAAGCTTGGCCCCATGCACGTTCGATTTCATTTTCCATCTTTACTGGTAAAACTGACATTTCTCCATGTAATTTGAGAGCTTTTACTATTCTTGGCATCCAATAAAACTTTCCGTATGAAACTCTTTATTTCCATTTTCACCAGTGAAAACACACTTTCACTTTGGTGAGCACAGAAGTTGAAGTTTCTGATTTTATTGTATTGAAAACTACATTCATCATATATAAAAAACACGCAAGAGCCTTTGTAAAGGCCAAAACACTGGTACTGGCTACCTAGAACTGTTTTTTTAAGACATGCAATGTAATTCCAACCCTGGGAGGGCACAGGTGAACAGAAACATGTATCTCTTACTAACTTGTCTTCAATCCTTAACAGCTTAATCCCCAGCCTGACAAACTGCCCAGTGTGAACCAGCTGGTTACCAACATAATACTGGGAACACAAGTGGTCCTGATTTCTACCAGGCGGATTGTAAAGAGCAGCTCTGAAGTTTCACTGAGACTCTATTTGGAAAGGCTGTGACTGCAATCCCTTCCAAACAGTTTTAGCATCGTGCTATGCCATAACCTCTCCAGCTTTTCAAGAAACTGACAAAGGATTGCCTGTGGTCCTGTGGTATGAAGACAGTTTAGGTAGCTGCAGTATTCTCACTATCACGTTACCAAATTATTTTATGTAATATGGATATGATTGTTGTATGTGATGATTTGTATCATATCAAAGCTATACTTACCACATTGCTGCACGTCCTGTACCGGATGTTTCGCCCTTCACAGGTCCTGTGTCCAAAAATTAAAAACAAACCCAAAAATATTAATAGCTGAATATAAAAAGCAAATACACAGCGTTTACTGTGTCAGCATCTTTCCTACAAAGATCTCTAACGACCTAATCCCCCACCAACCCTCTTCCCCAAAGTAAAGGGCTCTCTCTCCCTATACGGGTATTGAGGTATGAATTCTACAGCTCCTCAGTTTCCTACCTTTGCTTTAAAAATGAGTTTCTAGAAGGTGGCATCAGTTTATAAATGAGGTTGGAGGTCAGAGTACAGAGCTTAGTTGGAGATCAATGTGTCTCCCAGCTACTCACAATGATTTCACAAAGGCAGAGAGCTCCGCGTCCACCCAGGCACGGACCTTCACCCTGACAAAGTGTGAGCAGCTGGGCTTTGTCTGGTCTGCTGGGGAACAAGCTGTGCACTGGCAGGAAGGAGACCTGCCTGCAGCAGCAAGAAATGACAGGCTAGCAGGACAGGGCTTTTTCCCAATTTGATGAGGGGAAAAGGAGAGAATCAACCTTCCCCCCCGATCCACCAGCCCCTCGCTACTCCCAGATCCCTGCTGCAGAACAGCATCCAAAGAGCAGCTGGGCCCAGCAGAGGTCAAGGAGAGCACGTGCCCTGATGTGTGCTCTCCGTGGCTCTCCTCCTTTTCCCCCACAGCAGACCCATACCAGCCCTTACGCTGGCAGGGCTCCCAGAAGAAAGGTCAACACCCAGATATCTTTTTAGCGCTCAGCGGCATGTATTCTGAGTATTTGACCTTAGGTGAAGTTTCATGTGTTTTATGAGTTCGGACAGCATACTCTGTGGAGGTCCTCAGTACAAATCAGAACGCAGGGTTTGGCTTTTAAAGATTATCCTTCAAAAGAATAGAATTCCTTACATTTTTAATTTCTTAATTTCACAACTTCCCCACCCCCCTCCTTTTTTTTTTTTGGCCAGAATTTAACAAGCACACATTCCTTGAGGACTAAATGCCTGCCAAGACTGAATTTTTAAATCCAAACCATTTTGAACTATCCAAAAGAAAGGACAGCATCTGCATGCATTTGTGTCGTTCTTTTTTTCCTTGGTGTTTTTTAAAACTTTTTCCATACTGAGTTAACTCTAAAATAAACTGAATGAATTTCCTTTAAATTATTTAAGTCATCCTTCCTCCCACCTTTATCCACAAGACTTAATTGTGAAGTTCCTCCAGGAGTCATTTACACCTATGTGAGTACAAAATCAGGGCAAAACACCATTTTGCAAATGTGTCACAGTGGTGTCAATGATAGCAAGAGAAGATAAACACGTAAACAAACCCTATCACTTTTTCAGAAGAAATGTAAGCAGAAAGACAACATATTCAGTTGTGTAGCATTTGGCATACAAAGAATGCTATTAAAAGCATAATAGAAATACCACTAATTCAATGCTTTTGTAATGTTGTATAAGTAATTCAAGTAAATTTTGGTCATTGAAAGCATGCACTGAAGTGAAAAGTGTGCAGAGAGTATCTAGCACTAGAAAAAAACAGTTTTAGCCATTCAAGAATAACAATTATATTCACAACAGGCTGTGAACTAAAAAAAAAACCCAAACAACAAACCACCCAACCAACCCACCAACCTCAGTCATTCCTGAGCAACATCGATAAGCTGGTAGTGATATTGTGGTGGAGGCCAGACCTGTTCACACTCCACTATATTCAGTAGAGGTACTCTTGATTTACACTGATAGATAGCACAGAAAAAAGTGTACTATGCAGCACGCAGGTAGTCCTAGTGCAGGCCTTCTACACCACACTGAATACCTCGTTCAGCAAGCTTCACACATGCCCCATCTGTCTCCCAGAAATGCCATACAACCCATCAGACATCTCTTTACTTCACACAGACCTGTTGTTACCACAGGTCAATTACCGTAATTTATTAATCTCATAACCATTGAACTATCAGGGAAATTTAAATTTCCTTTCTATGATCTGCCTCACAGTTTCTTCTTTTCACAGTTTCTTCATGTTGTCCGTTTTGAAATGAAAAAAAATGCTTATTTTTCACTTATTCTTTTTACTAGGGAAAAGAGTGGGTACTTTCATTAGACATATGCCACAGAACTATTCAGATTTTTCCTCCAATTTCCCTCCTTTGGCTAATGGCCAAGGTTGTTCAGAGAAAATGTGCAGTTCTGGATGTAGCTAGTGCTGTGATGATTCATGAACTCTAGGAACCACTCTTGCAAAACTCCCCTTGTCCCCTTCTTCAAGACCAAACTTTGGGGTTTGGTCGTTTGACCTCATTAGTTTCCCAGTTATCACCCATCAACCAAAAGCAGGCAAACTGCTTTCAGCCAGAACTAATATATTTTGACAATAGATTTGCAGAGTAGTTTGCGTTTCAGTTCTATGCTGCTTTAGGACAGTATTCCAGATTTTCTTTAAGTGAAGTATCTACTTCTGGTTTCAAAATCTTAGGATTTGTAGAAAAAAAATAGATGGTTAAAAAGACTCTGAAAAAAAATAAATAGCAGCTTTTGTGGTGCATAAATTTTGATTTTTAAAAGTAAATTCTGTTTCTGAACCTCTTTATGCTTAAAATAGGGAAGCTGAACCTGTCTAGTGAGCTTAATCCTGCTAGAGTGAAATATACAGCATGACACCAGGCCAGACTAGGTTTTCTCCTCTAGGCAGGGTTCGAATTAAAGGTATGGGTCCCAAACCTCAGCGTGGATGCTTTGCAGAATGCCACAGGACAGAGCATTTAACATGCAAGAAAGGACCACAGCAGATCAGTGAGACCATGTTATGAGATACAGTCACCACAAATTCTCTGAGCTTTGCAGGGTATAAATGAGAACTCACATCAACAAGGAGTACACACAGCCACTTGGAAAAGTCAAAAGTGACCCAAAATGGCAAGCTCGTCTTGGAGAGCACACAAAAAGTGGGAGCAGTAAGAGGTACTTCTAGTCTTCTCTGTTATCTGTACACTGCAGGGGATTTTACAGAGGAAAAAGGTAGCTGAGGGTTTGGCTTGACAGGCAATTATTTTCATGTGAATATGAAAGAAAAGCAAGCTATTGGGAATCATGTTTCATTCTTCAAATCCAGTCACTTGTTTCCAGTAAAGTTTCTGAAAGAGGTTAACAACTTTTAATATATTAAAATATTCACTTCTCTTAATGTAAACAACCTGAAACCCTGGTATTTATTTCTCCAGGCTCCAGTTTGTAAAGGGACTTAGTTCAAGTCTCCCCCCCGCCAAAGGTCTAAAGTAAATGTGTATTTGTGCTCAGCTAGAGTTAGAAGCCTTGCAATAATCTATGCCAGAAAGAATAGCAACCCCATGCCAGAGTTGCCTTTAACTGTAATTACCAAAGACGATGAAAGAGATTTGCAGAGGAGGACCTCATCAACTCCTGCCACTCTCAGCAGTCATCAAAGTTTGAAATGCTTTTCTTAAGAAACAAGTCTCCACATAAGCAAGCAACTATGAGCCAGAGGTGGGTTATTTTTGTGGATGTGAATTTTGATGCAACTGTTCACTACAGGGGTTTGAACGTTGATGTAATGTTGGACAATCTTCACTCTCCTTTATTTTCACACCCCTTAATAACCACTCTTCTGGGGCAGATTTTAGTTTCTTCACTGTACTTGTGAGAAAAGTATGCTGTGGGTCTTTTTCCTACCACGAGATCTTAGGCAGGTTGTGTCAGGCCTCCCCTTCCCCTGGTGCCAGCAAGCATGAGGCCGTGCTACACACACAGGAACACCATCTTGTATCTCTTTTTTCTCACCCTGTTGCTCCTACCTCTTTCCCAAAAGTTGCACAGTGTTATGAACCCCTTTCATCCTCAATACAATTTCTGTGTTTGTCCTTCTCTGGGGAAAAGAGAGTCTCTTTTATTCTTTCAGCGTATCCCTTTTCCCTTAAAGAGAACACGAGGAAAGGCCACAGACACCAAACTGTTATGAAAAAGGAAGATGCATCAGAACTGCATTGACTTTGAGTTCACTTTTTAAAACTGTGTGGTCAGGTTTGCCCAACTTGATGTCCAAATCATTCAATTGACAATACATTGAAAAGATGTGTAAAAATGTCTCCATATTCTTTTGTTAATAAGCACCTTGCCTGCCACAATGGACTGTGCGGATGCACTGGTGTGTTTTGCCATGCAACTTGGTGTTACAACTGAAAAAATCTTTCATTCTTTATGTTTAGGAAACTGTCTCCTACAGACTTCTGCACCTTGTTGAAATAGTGAGATATCAGAAATGTTACAGGAATAGTTAACTTTGGGACAAGAAAAATGGGCATGAATAGACAAGCCAAGTTTCCCTGGCAAATTTAGTTGCAGATCTTAGGAATATCTTTTCCACAGGAGTAAAAAAATAAACAACCAGGAGGCAAAATACCAACTTGAGTCACTACACACAGGAAGCTGGGTAAGCAAATGAAAACACGGGCACAGATATGTGGCCATCAAAGGACTACTTTGTGCATAAATAATGTTATCAACAATCTTGTTATTAGGGAATCCATTATTCTGATGTAAATAATGTGTTATACTTAACATGAATGAGCCCATGTTAACCTCATGAAATTCAACAAGGCCAAGTGCAAGGTCCTCCACCTGGGCCAGGTCAGTCTCCAATATCAGTACAGGCTGGGGGATGAATTGACTGAAAACAGCCTTGAAGAGAAGACTTAGGGATACTGGTGGATGAAACCCTACCTGGGTGGATGAGACCCTACTTGGAGTCCTGCATCCAGCTCTGGCATCCCCAGTACAAGACAGACATTGACCTGTTAGAGTAGATCCAAAGGAGGGCCACAAAAATGATCAGAGGGCCAGAACACATCTCCTATGAAGAAAGGCTGAGAGAGTTGGGTTGAAGACGGGTTCACAAGGTGAAAGTCCCATTTAACCAATTTAATTTCCTTTTATGACAAGGTCACCCACCTAGTTGACCAAGGGAAGCCAGTAGATGTATGGTTTTTTCTTTATTTTAGCAAAGCTTTTGATATTGTCTCTCACAGTATCCTTCTGGACTTAACGTCCAGCACACAGCTAGACAAGTCCATAATACATTGGGTGAGCAACTGGCTGATGGCATCAGCTCAAAAAGAGTCATAGTACATGGGGTCACATCAAGCTGGCGGCCAGTCACCAGTGGGGTTCCCCAGGGCTCAATTTTAGGGCCAGTACTCTTTAATGTTTTTATAAATGATCTGGACATAGGACTTGAATGTACATTAAGTAAGTTTGCCAATGATACTAAATTAGGAGGAGCTGTGGACTCCCTTGAGGGCAGAGAGACCTTACAGAGAGATCTGGATACACTAGAGAGCTGGGAAACCACCAACTGTATGAAATTTAACAAGAGCAAGTGCAAGATTATCCACCTGGGATGGACTAATCCTCATATACATGAAAACTGGAGGATGAGAGGCAGCCCCACGGAAAGAGATCTGGGGGGTTGGGTCGATGGCAAGCTGAATATGAGTCAACAGTGTGTCCTGGCAGCCAAAAGGGCCAACCGTGTCCTGGAGTGCATCAAGCACAACATCGCCAGCCGGTTGAGGGAGGTGACTGTCCCACTCTCCACTGCACTGGTGTGGCCCCACCTTGAGTACTCTGTGCATTTTGGGTGCCTCAGTATAAGAAAGACATCAAACTACTTGTGTGCAGAGAAGGGCAACAAAGATGGTGAAAGGTCTCAAGGGCAAAACTTAAGAGGAGAAGCTGAGGTCACTTGGTTTGTTCAGCTTGGAGAAGAGAAAGGTGAGAGGTGCCCTCATCGCAGTCTACAGCTTCCTCAAGGCGGGCAGCAGAGGGGGAGGTGCTGATCTCCTCTCTCTGTTGACCAGCTCTAGGACATGAGGAAATGGAGTGAAGCTGCCTCAGGGAAGTTCAGATTGGACATTAGGAAAAGGTTCTCTGCTGAGAGGGTGGTCAGCCACTGGAACAGGCTCCCCTAGGAAGTGGTCATGGCACCAAGCCTGCCAGAGTTCAAGGAGCATCTGGACAATGTTCTTAGTCATATGGTTTAGTTTTAGGTAGTCCTGCATGGAGCAGGGTGTTGGACTTGATGATCCTTATGGGTCCTTTCCAACTCGAGGTATTCTGTGATTCTGTGATTCTCTGTTTGGCCTGGAGATAAGGCTCCAGAGGACCTTACTGCAGCCTTTAAATATATAAAAGGGCTTAGATAAAAGATGGAGAAAGACTTTTTACAAAGGCCTTTAGGGACAGGACAAGGGCAATGACTTTAAATTGGAAGCAGAGAGATTTAGATTGGACATAAGGAAAAATTTATTACACTGCACATGGTAAGGCACTGCAACAGGTTACCCAGAGAAGTTGTGGATTCCCCATCCCCGGAAGTGTTCAAGGCCAGGCTGGATGGGGCTTTGAGCAGCCTGGTCTAGTGAAAGATATCCCTGCCCATGGCAGGGGGAGTTGGACTAGATGATCTTTAAAGGTCCTTTCCAACCCAAACCATTCTATGATTCTATGATTAAATACATATTGACCCTCATGTATGTGAAGGGGATGAGTATGAAACTAACAAAAAAGCCATCATACTGGGCTTTAGTCCATGAAACTCTGCTGTATATCTAGAGTAATTTCACTGTAATCAAAAGAATGGAATATAGCTATACACATATGGAATACGACTATGCATTGTATCAAAGAGATGGTGTTGGAAGAAAAGAAAAAAGGAAAAAATGTCTTTATTTAATACTTAGTCTGAACCAAAACCTGACTGACTGTTTAGGAATTTGAAGGACAAGTAAATAGTGTTATTCTCAAAGATTAATTCCCTTTCATGGTGATACTAGTACAAAACAAATACTTGTTTCTGGCTACCTCATGCTTGTTGAAGTGCAGTTGACTGCTTCCTACAGAATGCCATCCAATCTTTTCTAAAGTTTTATTTATACTGTAGGTTATAGTGCAAGAAATAACCAAAGTAACCTAAAGGTAGCTATCCCAGCTATGGATATACCAAGTTGTCTATTTCTAGCAGTCTAGCCAAAATAGCATAGAGCCCAGAGAAAGCTAATGTATCTGTTGGTCTTGCAGAGATAAGCCTTTCCTTCTAAAGGTAGTATTAGGCTCATGCCACGATTTCATTTTAAATTCTGGAAGTTTGCTGAGGGGTAGAGTTCAGATTTGAGAATTTTTTGGGGAATGTTATACAAACAATGATCAGTTGCAGCTCCAACTGTGCTCCAATCCATGCAAAGCTCTTCCTCTGGGTAGCTTCTGCTACCCTTGGAGTTTAAGGTTGGCATTATATTTACTCAAAAGTAAGGAGACCTTGGACTTTTGTTGTACAAATTGCTGAACAGAGTAGAGTTTATTCCAATTTTTATTTTCAACTTCTTCTTTGCATTATTCAGAGCCACTGAATGTTATTTTCTAAGTAACAGCTGGCATTAAATGACACTCTGTAAACTTTCAGTAAAATATGACTGGCTAGTCCAATAAAAATAACAAAAATCAAACTTGAGAGAATAAAGGAAAAGGAGAAAAACTTGTCAGAGTGCTTTCAGACTAGTATCTGTTTTCATGCATTTAGTCTCTCATATCTGTCACTGCAGTATTTTTTATTTTCTTAACGATCTTTAAAAAAGTGCCTTTAGATTTGCACATACAACACATATTGCAGATATACAGAAAGTAATTACAGTTGCAAATGTTTTTCAGTTACTGACTGGCCAAGAAAGGCAGAAAAAAGGGAAGAATTAAAGAAGTGCCTTTCAGCAGAACAATGGCAAGAGGCCTCTTCAGAGTCCAAGTGGAAAGAAAACACAATACTAAATCTCACCTGGCCTGCTGTATCACAAAGATAGCGTTTAGAACATATTGCAGGCCCAAAAGTACTAACACCCCAAATCTTAACATGCCCAAGCTCAGATCTGGATCCAAGTTTTGCAGATGGTCTTTACAAAACAAATGTGCTGAACAGGAACCCAAGTTCCCCATGCTTTACGGAAGTTTGAACCTGGGTCTGAATCATATGTGTTAGCCCAGCTCCACTGAATTGCTTATGCTTTCTCATGTACAATCTATTGCTTGGGGCTTTAGAGAATCACATCTTAACTTCTTTTTTATAGGTAGTAAGGCTTACAAAAACTCTGCATCACGCAAAGGCCTGGCTGATATAATTCTTTTTCATTTAAATCCCAGAACAGATTTATTGAAAGAATTATGAATATACAAGAGCTCTTCCAGTGAACCTGGACTTATGAACAGTTTATCATCCAAGTGAAGGCTCCACAGGCATTTTTGTTAGGTAGGCTACTTCTCAACAGAGAGACAGATTTATGGAGACCAATTCCATCACTCATCTGTAGGTACAATGCTAACTATCATTCATTCTAACACAGATCAGTTGCTTACCCAAAACACCAACATAAAGCAACCCTGTGGCAACTCTAGCAATGGATTATATAGGAAAACAACAACAGGAAAGTATTTTATATGGTTTTAGCTACTTTACTGAGGCGCAGAACGTGGAAATTAGGACAGCCAGCACAATGTGGCTAACTATTTCTCCAAAGACCACCAGCAATCACTCCACAGATTACAACGCTGATCTAGACTGTATGAAATTTGAAGCTTTTTATAGTACTGACTCAAATTGTCACTTGCTGCTTGTGCTGTTTGGAAGAATTAGAACCGTTAGCTCTCTCAAAAAATGGAAATGCTTCTCCATCAAATGAAGGCAGGAAATGTTCTTATAATTACCGATTTGACTAACCCCAGAGTAAACAGAAAAAAATTTTCCTTTTTGAAATGCTGCTAGACAGCACAGCTTTAACCAGAAGCATCTACAAACTAAATATACACAAAATTTCTTCCAAATGTTTAAAATCACCCAATATAACATGGAGGATGTCCTTTACAGAGTAAACAGCTACAGTTATCAACTGAAGCAGAAAACAGGCCAGCTACTGAGGTATCCTGAAGTTCATTTGCAGGAATTAATACACTGAGCTAGCATAACAATACAGTTTTGATCAAGGTAATGAGAACGATCCTCCAAAATCATTTGGTAGCACAGGTGACCTAAGACATTGACTGTACTGCCATTGACCGACATAGCATACTTCATCAGAACCTTACTTACTTTTGTGGATGTATTCAGGAATTATGATAGCATCTGTGCCAAAATGTTTTGCTCTTTATTCTACAGGCCTTAAGATAGCAAAAGGCTTATTCTAGAAGTCATAAAAACCCACAGTATTTAAAATTATAATTCTGGCTGGCATAGGAACATTTCATAAAGTGAAATAATTTGCCTTATTTGGTAGTGCTAGGATTAGACCAGATTGCATTTGTATCATTGCACAATAATTGCAGTAATTTATGCTTGCTTCTACCCGATACAGAAGCAACCCAAAAACTAGAATAACTGTTCCATTGTAATTTTCACTCAGAAAGTTTAAAGGACCTTTTATCAATGTTAGATGTGAATAATTTCATATTCATTTGTAATCTAAGCCCCTGAGACAAATGAGTCTGTGACTGTAGCCTGAAACTAGGGGTCACAGCCACATGCTTTGATTAAATTCTAAATTCAGTTGTGAAGGAGCAACACAATAGTAGACAATGCTTTGGTATCAAAGGTATATAAAGCTGAAACTTTAAACAGTATTTTTTAAATATATAGTATTTGATGTATCCCCTTTTCAGTGCTAGTCAGTGGCCTTGTAATGGGTTCTTATTCTATTATTTAACTTTAAACTAGTTTGAATAACACGGATCTGTTCCATCATCATCTGGCAGGTGCCAAGCCATTTGATACTTGATTTCTGCACTGATAATCTGTATGACCAAAATGAGAAAATATTACTCCTTAATGAAATAAATCCAATTTATTTTGGGCTTATTCTGTTTTAAGAAAAATGTCACACAGCATAAAATTGATCAAATTTTAGCTAATTTAGCTTTATTAAATCTAACCTCTGAAGGTACATCTCAGTGGCTATTTTACTGATCAACTGAGACAAACTGCGATAAACCGAGAGTCCCTTATGCAGATCTACTGTTTTCATCCTGCAGAATGCAGTGGCAGAGGGCTGAACAAAAAAAACTAGTGAATCACTTCAGTTAGTTTAGCAAGCAGAGCTGGTGGAAAGGGTATTTCACACCAGTGGTTTGCCTGCATTACCAAAAGGCAGCGATCAGCTGAAGAAAGGAAGGGAGGTACTTGAAAAGAGGAAAATAATATTTTCCAGCAAGTACTAGAGACAGCATGAAGCATCTAAACAAAGCTGGGATTGTGACTCTCTCATGCGTGTTCCCTCTTTTTTTTGTTGTTTTCTTTTTTAAATATTTTTTAAAAAATCTCCGTCACTTTTACTACTGAGGGAAACTTGCCAGGAAGATGCTAATGTTGAATTTTTTCTGTTACTAAACATACATCCCTCCACTCTATTCAGCAGTTTACATGTGATTTCTCAGAATTAAGAGTGATGGTCCCAATTTTTGTCCCCTTAACCCAGATTCAGTATCCACGGGACTCTATAACCAGCTTAGCACTCTGCTATACACTCACACAAACTGTCCCCTGCTTCATGCTTTAGCCGGAAACAGCAGCAACAGTAACAGGTTTCTAAGCAGATTTAAAAAAATACTACTTATCTATTACCTGCTACAATCATTCCCAAAACTCTAGGACATCCTGCTGCCTACAACCTTACTGTACTAGAAAGTGATGACAACTTTGGAAGATGACAGCAAAAAAGTCACAATTATGTTCCTTCTAAGCCTAGGAACAGTAAAACACTAGGGATATTACTGCAGTATTTGACCATATGTAAAGTACGATTCCAGAACAGACAGAATATTTTTAGGACCAGAATGGGTGAACTTAGCATAGTAGAATTTACAATTCGAAAATGTATTCCAGTACAAGGAAATTAAAGAAATGCACACGAATTTCAGATATCTAATGAACATTCAGCCATTTATTACTCTGTTTTGAGTTGCATTGAAGGTATGTGAGTATTACCAATCACTATGCTGGATGACAAACTCCATCTCTGCTGTGCCACAGACAGACTGCAAGAAATAAAAGCCAGATCCAGAGGAAGATGTCTGCCCATGCATTCCCAGTGTGTCTGTAGCCAAAGTATCCAATAGCTAATAAAACTTGGTTCTCTATAGACACACAACAGTTGCTAGTTTGGCCCTCAAGAAAAACAGGAGTGGTTTGTGGTTCTCTTCTCTGCAGGTTTTGACCAGCAGTGCTGCATGACAGTTCATGATAGAAAGAAGATAAGGGAGATAGATGAGGAGTTTCTCTTTCCTGAGCTCTGTATCCAAAAGGAAAAAAAAAAAAAAAAAAAAAAAATACTTCTTCACCCAATATGTAATTAGGCTGGGAGGTTTGCTTTTAAGTGAGTTGAGGCAGACAACTGTAACATTTAAAGGAGGTCTGTTCTTTGGGATAAATAACAAGAATATCTGAAGCCATAAGGAGTTAATGCGAAATAAGAGCAAGGAAAGTGTCATGCTTTGAAGTTTAGCCCAGTCTTTAACTACTAATTGCAAAATGTTACTTTCCTGGAGCTTATTCTGCCACCAGAGTGACCCAATGCAGCTCGCTGTCAGTGCGGGATACCGGGACGCATGGTTGATATGGGATGACAACTCCTGTCTGCCTGTGTAATTGGCAGATTTATTTATACCACTATCATACTAAATGACCTTAGCATAATCAGGACCAGTTGTTCTAATGAAATGTACTGTTAAACAGCCCCTACCCTGAAATGTTTGCCATCTAAAACACTAGGAAATACAATTTCTCACTAACACTTTCCATTCTTTCATCACAGCTGCAAAGGCCTAACACAAAACATGTTCCCAAAACAAACAACACAAGCACTAACATAACTTTGGCAAACAAAAGCTGGAAAGAAAACTGGGTTCCTTTATTTAGCTGCATATACTATCCATGTTTAGGAATGGGCAATTAATCTTTGCATTTCTTCAAAGCAGATCCACTGGGCTCTCTCTTTTCATTTAATGCCCTGAAAGTCACTTCATACAGAATTAGAAGACATGAGGCATTATGAACATTCTTCCCAGGATGAGAAATATTTAGGATTAATTTGTTCCAAAGCATCTAAATGTGTTGCCAGTTTTCACTTGCCAGAAGTATCTAGTATCTTCCTTCACGCTGCCATGAAATTATACACAGTAAATACATGAGATAAACTGTACCAACCAAGAAATTGTCCCAGAGAGATGGACATTTTGTTCTAGCCTTGCCAGGGTTGAAATACTCATGCACACAGGCTTGTTTCCAAGCCTTCAAGGTCTGGATGAGCTTCTTTCCCCTGCTCCCTCTCTGCCTTTTTGTTAGCAACTTAAAATGCCTGCCTAGCACAAAAACTAATCATTTAAACCCTTTATTTGATTAGCAATTGCACACACACCAGGACAAAGGAAAACCTATCACGCATTTGATACTGTGCTAATTACAGGTAAAATTTAACTATTTATGATTTACTGCTACTGGCTAGCAAAAGCTGTAGACCTAATTAAACCCCAGCATCCTGTCCTGCAAACAGAGGACTTCCACGTCTGAATGGGCCAAAGTTTGCAGTTAGTATTCTAAGGCAGGAAGCCTTGCTCATGCACTGATGGGACAGTGGTTAGGTATTCTATGAAAAAAACAAGTATTGTGCGATCTATGAGTTTATTCCCTGTTCCACTGGGGTAGCCTCAGGGATACCACAAATAGTGCAAGAATCAAAGAGAAGCAGATGAGGAGGGCCTGGTCAGGAGGAGTGGTTTGTGCTCACAGAGCACTATGACTACTACTACTACTACTACTACTACTACTACTACTACTACTACTACTGCTACTGTCATGGAGCTCCAAGAGTTTTCCCCTCTAGAAACTACTGAGGCAGTTCTCAGTGAGGGAGGAGACATGTAGTCAGCAAACCCTGGTATTGCTCAGATTCCCCAGATCTCCTGATATGCCTGGATTCATGTTTGCCTCAAAGGCACATACAGAAGTTCATTTATTTTCCTTAGTCTGAAAAGCATACACTGTGGTTGAAAATAAGTTCCCGTCTCTGCTATTCGCAGTATCTAGTATTTGCAGAACTTCTATTTGCTATGGAACTAAGAAGACATGAGAATTTGACCCCATGTTTAAAAACCAATTTTTTTTTTTTTTTTCTATGGGAATGGAAGAGGAAAATACTTGTTTTCCACTGGTTTCCGTAGATGCTTTTGCCTATCATTTTTCCTTCCAGCAGACTTTTGCACACTGTCAACTCAATTTTCTGGAAGTAGGAGACCAAACTGCCCATAGATAAAGCTAAAATACACAATATTCTATTCTGATCTTATGGTTCAATGCCTTATGCTGTTTCTTACCCTCACAAAACAGTATCATATATTAAAATGGCAGATGTAGGAAACAATTTGGAGTGTATTGTCACAGTTTGTTTTATTAACATCGGTGTTATAAGCACAGGAAAGAAAATACAAAAGAAACATATGCAGGATGGAAAACTGTATTACATTTTTAATACTACAATACATAAGGTGGCAGTAAGCCATGAAGTTTGGGTCTGGAGTTTTCCTTCATATCCTTTATCAGAGGTCTGTTAATATTTATCACATATACCATGTTTACTGCAGGTAAACTTTTTCCTAAAGTAGATAGAAATAATATTTGCTAGAAATATTTTTCAGGTAAAACTTAAATATACTATAAAGTGGAAATGATGCCAAATGACTTGTCCATGTACCACTGCAAGCTAGTAACTGAGGATGAATAAAATCTCAGATGCCTGACTGGGTACCCAGACTTCACCTTTGCACCAGATCATTCTACTTCTGCCTGTTAGGGGGGGTTTGCTGGTACGGTAGACTTCCTACCTGAAATTTAATTCATAAAATATCCTCAGCAGAATTATCATTCTTTCTTATATAGCTCAGGATGTCATGTTGGGTCAATGTGATGGTTTTATAGTCTCAGTGTGGCTGAGACTGTGGGGCGCTAAACCTAGTGAATTAGCTGTAGTCTGGTACAAGTGCGTGAAAAGTCTTACCACTTAAATGGTGAAAGTGTAGGGAGGTTTCACTTTTCAGTAGCTGGCAGCCTTGCAAGCTGTCCAGGCAACTTTTATATCTCCATAGGTTCTCACTATATTTTAAAAGGGTGCCTTATCAAACATGTTGGCTGCTTGCCTGAATTAAAAAACACACCACCACAATTTTTTGACACTGAGCTGGAAATTTCAGTGTAGTTCGAGACCTCTACTGATTACTTCTTATGGTGCGACACGTAGGAGTAGGCTGAATTCTCCCATCAGCAAAATAAAAAGAGTTCACCCACTTACTTGCTGCTTAGGCAGCGTCTCAGTGAATACGAAGCCCCTCCTCCACAAGTGCGTGAACATTCGCTCCACGAGCCCCAGGCATCCCACAGTGAGTCTCGGTCTTCCTCCGAGCGAGCTGTTCTGGAGCTCTGAGGAGAGGGAAAAGGAAAAAAATGAGGAAAAATAATTTAAAGTACAAAAAATTATTGTTGCTAGTTTAACACGCTGGATATTATGTTGGTCATTGAAAGCACTGAATAAATCTGTTATTCTCTGACATTCCTACTGATTGGCAGCTGGTTCTTGTAGTGGAGGCTGCTGTATGAGCTTGCTTTTATCCTTTGAGTATCATACTCTGTCTCAATTTGAGGCTGGTGATGACTATTATAAAATAGCACTTTGGGCAACACTGAGGCAAAGGATTTGTCCTGATTAAAAGGAAGAGGTGGAGTATTGTAGACATTAGAAACTGTGCTTTGAAGTTTTTTTTTTCTGTGTTAGAAACTATGAAAGGGCATATTAAGAAGTGCCTTCCAAGATGGTCTTGAGGAAAAAAAGAATTACAACATAGTGAATCAACATGATACAAAGACATTCTTGCACTCACTATACGGAACTGGATCTGTAGTTACTTTTTCTCTGTCCAAAGATCTCCTATAAAACTTTCTGGACAAATACTCCCTAACAGTTTTATCCCTATTATTTGCTAACTTAACAAAGAAACTTCACTCTACGTGAAGTGCTGGAGTTCTTCAATGCCAGGCACAGATCTATAGCAGTGCTATAGTTAATGCCAGTGGTTGGGCGCAAACAACTTTATAGAGAAGCAGCACTGATGGACTCAGAAATGCTTAGGTCTTCTAGGATTAACTCATAAATGTTCAGCAGTACCTGCATCAAATAATGCAGTCACACATGTATCCAGCATTTCATTTCCATTGGTGCAAATACACCTCAGAAACATAGATCTGTAGGTACATAAATCATTTAATCGTTTAGATAGATATTGTCCCTCATGGATGACATGGTTTTGCTGGAAGAAACTGAATGACCTGCAGAAGCATGCAAAGGTGCATGGATAATGCCTGTGTCTGGTGTCAGTGCTCTCCTTCAAAGCTTGGCTTGTGCTGTGGGCCAACACCTGGTGAATACCATTTCTAACTGTATTTGGAATAAATGAGAAAGCAAGACAACTGTATGAGGGAGACTTTGATGGTACACCTTCAACAGAGAAACATCGGCAAGCATCATTACTAGCTGTTAGAGGTATTTGCTTTAGCTTTCAACACTGCGGGATTATTTGAGACGCAGAGATAGCTCAACACTGAAATCATTTTATCTTCAGTGAAGCTGTGTAAAAGTTTTGTCAGGAAATCTGAAACCCGGTGAAATACACCAGTCTTGAATATTGTTATTCAGAGGCAAAAAAGAAAATGTTGGCCATGGTTTAGGGCTGTGAACAATTTCAATATACACCTGTTTAAGGGGGATACTGAATTTGTCGCACATAACTGAGACCCTAAACTGTGTCTGTAGAGCAAAGGACTAAGTCTGGCACATTAGGATAAGAAATGTGTGTTAATTGAGATTTATCAAGGTATGAAGTTAAGTATTCAGTATAATTTAAGGAGTTGGGAATGCATTATATATGCTAACCATTAATAATGAGAGAATTTTCCACTATGGAAACCATTCAGTCCTATAAAATCCTGCAAGGGCATTGCAGTTCAGCCACTAGTGTCATCTATGACGCTGAGTAAACGGCCAGGCATAAGATTAGCTGAAGTGAAAGCCCATGTCTTTCATTAGCTGTCTCTATACTCAGCTTAGTGATAAGGCCAAAATCTCACTGAACTCTGTTCCCCTGAAATCAGAAAGCCCGTAATCTCAGTGCTGTACACATGTGCACCCTCTGACAGTCATTAGCTCCATGCATCTGGAGGATGAAAACATTGCCAGTGCTGTTCCGATGGCCCCACAGGAGTCCTCCTGCCCTGAAGTGAGTCATTAGCTCACGGATTAGTTCTTAGCTTACTCATGTTGACAGAGTAATTGTATTGTTATATTCCTTCCAAAAGCCTGATACTACTCTGAGATACACTGGCACAATAAATTAGTGGTAACTAAATGAAAGTTGATCATGTTAAACCTGTTTAAGTGAGGTCAGACTGTATGCCAAATTGGCAAACTTCTATGGAGATCTTGTTTAAAGGAAAAAAAAAAAATTAAGATTTGCAGGACACCTGTCCAGTCATTTTCTCTTCTTTCCCTCTTCCCATTATTGCTTTTATCAATGTACAGTCCAAATGTGATCTTGAGGAATGATTCAGTCTGTTTGGCGAGAATGGGTTAAAAAGAAAGGATTTCCCTCTCTGCAAACACACCAAATATGGTTATTTCTTTTGAAAGGAAGAGCTCAGCAAGTGGCAAGGGTCAGGTGCACAGCAGCACACCAGACTGTCCACCCAGCTGTGGCTCCCTGGCATTTCCCAATGGTTGCCTGCTGCATTACTCATGCTGCTGCTCACGCACCCTTCAAGGGCGTGAGTCCTCCTTTTTTAAAAAAAGAGTAATTTCAAAGGAAAATACACAAATCCCACTTAAATAAAGTTGAGTCTATTTGGCCTTCTGACACAAAGAAGGCCAACCCTTTTGAAAGACCTTTAGGATCTAGTCCAAAGCATGCTGAGGTCAAAGGAAAACTCCATCAAGTTAAAGGGATTCAGGAGCAGAATATTAAAAGATAGGCTAGAAAGGGGACCCAACACAATTTGTAAAGATTTTTTTTTTAATTAATCAAAGAAATCTCATGAATGAGAAGGAAGCTAAACCAAGCAGGCAGAAGGTGAGCTTTCTTCAAACAGCTCTGCTGAAGCACCTTCTCTCCCATTCTGCTGCCCTGTCTTAGCACTTTTGCCAAGTGGAGGTTGACAGCTATGCCAAATGAAGTGATTTTTCATGATGTGGCCAACCTCCACTTTCAATTTGCTTTATGGTGCACTGTTTGTAGTGGCATTTTAAACACATGTGGCACTTCCTTCTGCAGAACAGCTTGTGGAAGATAGTTTAGATGAGGAATTGAATCAGTTTTTTGTTGCTGTAACATTTAGTATAATGTAATTTTGTTTTGGATCTACTGATGGGGAAAAAAGGGTAAATTAATTTAATCTGTGACAGATGATACTGGATTTGCCTAATGAGCGTGTAACAATTATTTGAGACTCTCAGTTATCTTACCTTTATTAAAATGAAAAGGATTTAATTTCAACACAATAATTGCAAGGGTAAATGTAAAAATTAAAGTAACATAAGTGATCAAATTCT
Source organism: Fratercula arctica (assembly GCA_947846985.1). NCBI lineage: Eukaryota > Metazoa > Chordata > Aves > Charadriiformes > Alcidae > Fratercula > Fratercula arctica. The sequence goes on along the minus strand of CANTUZ010000026.1, from coordinate 36,687,324 downwards.
ATGACCAGATGTGATTCATCTTCTAGATACAATCTTATTAACATTTACGTGAGATAAGAGGAGTGACATGCCAATTTACTGAGGTTATTTCATCTGACTGCTTTCTGAAGGGTATTTTTTATAAAATGAAAATGTGTGTTTGCACTTTTAGCCTGCTGAAGAGAAAATGCGTGTCTGTGCTTTTAGTTTACCAGGAAACAAATATCTTCAAACTTCAGACTGGTACTTGTCCTGATCATTCAGCACTGGATGAAAGCCCAAAGACATAATTAAAAAAGGTTGCAAGGTAAAGTCATGCGAACCAAGTACTCCTACCTCATCACAACTTACAAGCATCAACACAGCTAGACATTCTAAGGGTCCAAATTTTTCTGAAATAAATTGTACTCCCACCCAGAGGAGAGCCATGTGCCTGTTATTTGCATTCCAAGATTTGTTATAAGACCTATATATTCCCAGAAAGCATGTGATCTCAAGCTGGAATAGGCTCCAAGTTTTCTTTTAACAAGTGGAATAAACATAATTCATTTCCACTCCATCCATGTTTAATGTTAAAGAAAGTAGAGTGGTTTTCCCTCCTGTGAACTACACAGTTAAGACGGATCTTGAAATACTAGCGATGCCCGAAAAGCCATTTTAAATCTGAAGAAGATTGTCGCAGGTCAGTTGCAGCTTCAAAGGATATATACCATTACTAGCTACGAATTCACTGTTCAGCACAGATTTTTCAGAAGTAGCTTATATCACTAATTTATAATTTCTACTCACTTTCAACAAAGTGAACTGAAGAACCTGCATTAAAATACTCCTGATAACAGTCAAGAACATTGCAGTGTTCTGCAGTACAAGAACTCCTACAGTACTCCTATAAAAGCCTTAAAGTTCCTGCCATAAAGTGTAAACAGAAAAAAAGAACCAAAACCAAAAAAAGCAGAGGGGGTGTACCTGCCTTTAAAGCTGTCACCAGTTAAAGCTTCCTTTAAGTAACACTTCCCACTTAGAAAAAGTCTTTTATCTCTGCCGTAAGTACCCCAGGTTGGTACTTCTCGAAATACCAGTGTATGCCAAAAAAGCAAACAGTCACCAAGGCTCATTATGCCCTGCTGCTGGTATCAGAAGAACTTCCTTCCTCCTTTTGTCTATCCTAGGTGGATCTCAGCCTGAGCTTTCCAGGAAACACACACTGCCTTTGCCCACACAAAACTCACGATGTCCTGACATCTACAGCATCAATGACAGAAATATCACCTGCAAGCAATTTGCTTATTAATGACCTATATAAAACAAATAGATCTGCTAGCCTGAGTCAAAATGGGCTCTTTCTTTTTCCCTCATTAACCTAATACACACTTAACCTGGGGGTGACCCTGCAGCTACCACCGACACAGCAGCTCCAGAACCAATGGGCATGAGGATCCCAAAGAGTTCTCTAATGAGAAAGAGAAGGAGCGCCCTGTGCTTTTGGATGAGAAAGCAAGGATCACATGTACAAAATGAAATCACTGTTAGTGAATAGGGCACTCAGGTGAAGATGCTTACAAAAGAAAAAAGAAAAGCTTTAAGCTATGAGCTGAACAAAGGGCTTCTTATAATATAAACAAAGATAATCTGACATAATCAAGTAAGACTAGAGCTAGGTATCCAGTTTTATTATTAAAAAAAAGAGTCCAGTTTCACTGTTTAATATTAAAGAGTTGTCAGGCATTCCTGTTCTATTCAGACTATAAGATGAGTAACAGGTTCTTCCTACTCTCTCCACCAACACACAGTACACAGAAATCATTTAAACTATCTGGAATAGTATGTAAAAAGTACAAGTGTCATACATCCTTAAATCACAACAGCTGCCTGGCCATCCAGGAGCTGCACCCCTGATGAGAGACCCATGTTTCTTCTAGGAGCACGTGTGTACACATGTGTGTGGGTGCACAAAGGGAGAAACAAGAAAAGTGGCGAGACCTGTGTTCATATCCTGAGACCTGTAAGAGGAGTTCAGCATTAAGAAAATAAACCTTAGTCGCATACTGGAGTTGAATTTATAATTTTGTTTGGAACTGAGCTGTCCTCACAGAATCCAACTATTTGTCAATGTCACACAGAAAAAAAGTGCATATAAATGCAGATCATGCTAATTGCTCTTCAGTTTCTGAGGGCTCCTCTTTCTCCTCGTTCAGTAAAACACTGCTAAAGTCATATTTTTCAAGCACCCAGTGTGTTCCCTAGATTAAACAGCAATATAGATAGTGAAAAACGCAGTTAACCTGTTGTTGGACTAAGGCACTGATACAGACTTTAAGCCACAGTTATTTCCCAGATGATATGCACTGCTGGGTTTGGTTAAGAAATTTAAATCATCTGGTTCTTATCATATTCCCACTGTTTAGGGGTATGATGAACTGTCAGTGACAATATGCAAGGCTCCTCTGAGGCCATTGCCTAAACTTGCATTTTGCTACTGTGAAAATGATATTAGGGACAGAAAACTAGGATTTTTCCCTATTATATCGTCTTTCTGCCCTCCTTTTTCAGCTATGTCCAAGCGCATCCCTGTACGAATTCTTGCCAAGTGATACATTCTCTGTCTTTGAGTAATCCTTGATCATCCTTTGATGTTTGTCACTGAGGTCACGTATATGCTTCACACAGTACTGAAATGCTGTCTGTAGTGAACCAGGAAGAAACTGCTCTCAGCACTTATCTAGGTGTTTAACAGCAGGAGACAAGGCCAGTGACCTCATCTCTTTTTCAGAAACATATATTTCAAAACTTTGACCCATGTAAATATATGGTTTATACGATTTCATTTGCACAATGTTGTGTATCTTTGTTGCATTCCATCCAAGGTAACAGCTGGATTACAGCTCAGATGGGAAACTGCTTGGAAATCTCTGGCTTTTGAAGGAAGGCAAGGGAGAACAAAATCACAGCCAGTTGAATTAATATTGGTAATTACTGTCAAACAAAATGTTAACATGCAAGACATTCCTGACTAGCTGTTGAGACTTTTCAGAGTGATTATCTTGAAAACATTATAAGTAAAATATTCTGACACGTCGAGTTTGCAATGCACAAAAAACATATTTAATGTATCGAGGCAAAGAGTTGCACATCATTTTAAACAGTACTGTATGACCGAAGCACAACCACTCTTCCAGAATAACTGTACTATACTGAAGAAAGGGATTATTAAAGTAAGCCTTATCCTTGTGAGGAGCATAATTCCCTAGAAGCACTAGGATTCCCCATGACAATAGCTGTCCCCCAGCTCCAAACAGATACCTGCTCCTTTCACATACCTCATGAAAGCAGGGTTCCCCAAGCCAGCCTTAGCAATATATCCAAGGACTTAATGGGAATGAACACCAACGTAATTTTTTTTTCCCAAGGGGTCTGCTTCAGGGTCAGGATGGATGAACACACTTTAGCTGGTGTGGTAGGTAGCTTGTCTTCCGATTAGCTCGACTGTATCCCATGTACGGACAAAGAGAGGACTTCAGCCACAAGATCTGCCACCCAGCCACCCTCCAGAAGGATCATACAAGCCAGAAAATCCTGCCTACCTGACATTCTTACCAAAGTAATGGGAATTCTGCTCTCACAGAACTTAAAAGAAGATGAAGAGAGAAAATGCCCCAAGAGGACGAAGAGCTTGTGCCCAAGCTGCCAGAGCTGTGTATTGCACCTGAGATGCTGAGCGACCACAGGTGCAGTTGCTCCCATGATTAATGGCATGCTGCTCCATATGGCCAAATCAAAAGGATGCCTACAGAACTTTTCAAACTACTGCTAAAACACTGTTTTCTCTGGCAGACAAACTGGAAAAAAAAGTAGCTGCAATGAGCCTCGGAGGTCTTGCGGTGGAAGTGACTATACCTTGTACGCTGGCTCCCCTTCTCCCTGGAGGGCAGCAGCTCCCTCCTACTGGGTGTGGGGCTGTGAGCTGAACACTACCAGCCCACTTGCCCGAGGCTTCCACAGTCTTGGAAATTAACTGAGGAATTTTTGCCTCCTTTGCACTTGCAAGACCAGGCAAAAGGCCTGCGAGAGGATCAAGAGAGTATTTCCTATGGAAAACCCCTGGCACAGGGAACCCTTGATCTGAGTGACTCAATGCCCCAAGGAAGGCACTGGCACAGGAGCACACACGTGTGAGGATACATACTGTACTTTGGGTAATTACTTTATGCTGAGACTTTGCTAGTGCAGATAAACGGGCCGGGATTTATTTTTTCATTTCAGCCTCTTGAAAAGGAACAAACAAAGGAGTCCAAATCTCCTTCTGGGTAGTTTTTAATTTACTCTTTCTTCAGGATCAAAATCATCCATCACTTAGATGAAACAGGGGAAGACACCTTGATGAGAAGGAGAGAAGAGGAAATCTCACTGAGATCCTCTGGCAGTTTTTCAATGCTTATTCTGGTCCTGTGAACACAGACAAGGGAAAGATCAATAGGTGGACAATTTTTCTTTACCCTGAAGGAAGACACCTGATGCACGTACAGGTAGCTCAGTTCCCAGGGACATAAGTAAAAATTTATTGTGCTAGTTCTTTACAGCGCTGCATTCATTTTTGTCTTCTTTTACTCTTAACACCACAGTCATGCAAGGCAGGGTCATTACTAAGGGAACAGGAAAAGGGAAATTATGGCATCTTTTCCTCTTGCACAGGAAAGCACGGGTTCATCAAGGGGAAAATAATCCCTCCTCCCTTCCTAGCCATATATGACCTGATATGGTTATTGCACAAGTAATAAGGACAAAGTGCGATACTGAACTCTGTTGTCTTGACAGAATGCCTCTAGTCTCAGCATTGTACACATTTGCACCCTCTGACAGTCATTAGCTCCATGCATCTGAAGGATGAGAACATTGCCAGTGCTTTCCCCATAGTCCCATGGGATTCTTCCTGCCATGAAGCAAGTATATATGCAGTCTCTTAAAACTTACAATAGGGAGTACACAGCTTCTAGTCTGCAACAAACAGGGAAGAAACAATAAACAGCCATCTCAGGACTTTAGGAGCTAAACAGCCATTCCCAAACCTGGACTAGAAGATGTATCCCAGGAGAAATGTGCCAAACGTGAGCTCATTTCTTCTCCTAAAAGGGCAGCAGCCAGCTGGAGGGGGGGAGGTTACTGGCAGAGGACGAAGCTGACACTATATCACTTCAACATGCTGCACGCTGCGCTCCCTATAACATTTTACAACAGTGCCTTATAAAACTCAGATCAGTCCTATCTCTCACTCCACTTACCCATATGAAAATATACACCAGGAGAGCAATGTGAATACAAGAGCTTTCTTTCTTGCTCTCACAGACCCAAGTTACGACACCCTGTTGTATTTAAATCCTGCTGGGCTGGTGTAAACACCAGGCATGGGTGATCCAATACAGAGCAGGTCCAAGCTGGCTCAGTCTCAGACTTGTCGCCTAATTGACTCAGAAGGGTTTTCGAGGCGAGGACCAGTTCAGATGCAGGATGGGTGAAATCACTTTCCAGAATTCGGAACCCACCCAACAGCATGGGTTCAAAAGTGCATCTTGCACTCCAGGACTCCGGGTTTGCCTTCCACGTAGCAAGAGCTGCGGGTGGGGAAAGAGCCCACAGAGGCACGTGGAAAGGAAAAGAGAGAAAGGCAGAATTGTTAGCTGTGACAAGGCCTATTGTATGCCAAGTGTTCTCTAAGTGGCAAGGAGTGAAAGCTGTGTGCTGACTGGGCAGTGTTCGTCAGCTTCAAGAAAAAATGGCCAACATATGGCTGACACTCCCGGCTCCACAGGTGAACCACTGTCTCCCCCAAAGAGACGGGGTAATACACTGCAGAAGTGTATATTAGCCATTTTCCCTTGTTGTAGTAAATTGACCTTAATTTTCGTATATTCACTCAGCCTAACTCTCCGTACAAGTCACGATGTCCAACAGTGAGTCCTCTTACGCGCACCAAACCCCATGTGGACTGGATTTAGAAACTCTGGTTCTGAAAGTCTGAGCTAGAAGACCTTGTCACATCGGCACAGATTTTAATGGGCTTGCCAACCCTAGGATGGCTCAGCCTCCTCTGGAGCAGATCGGAGCATGAAGACGAGGTTCCCACAGGAAGATGGCACTCTCTGGTCATGAGACATTTCAGAGAAGGGAGGAGAGCTCTCCACAAGTTTGTGTAATTTCAGATAAACATCCGCAATTATGAGGTTTATTCAAAATAAATGAAGGCTCCTATTCTTCTGATGGTCTGCCATCTCCCTCAGTTACCTCATGGGGCTGCGTATGTGTGTATTTTAACAACAAGGGGCCATCTAAAGGGTTGAAACATTAAGCCTCTGTGGAGGAGGGAAAACTGGTAGGGAAATATTTATGTAAAAAATAGGGGGGAAGGAGAGAGGAAGAGAGGAAGAGAGAAAGGGATGGAGGGAGGAAGCAAGGAAGGAAGGAAGGAAGGAAGGGGGACAACGGGAAGAGTGAGAAGTAAAGAAAGCAAGCTCAAGATCCCATGTTGTAACAAAAAATAAAGGGAAGACAGGGAAAAAAATGTTCATGAGACCCTTAGGAATTACCACCAAACCTCAGAGTTTATCTAACATATTTATTTTCCCCTTAATCACCAAGTAATTGATCTCAAATTAATAAATATGTTTCTTTAAAGGAAAATACACTCAATTGTTGAGAGTTTGCAGTACCAAGGTGGAGGAGTTTTCTAGGAGTACGATTTTTTTCTTCCATGATTTTACATTGAATTACAAAGATGGAAGCACCTAAACACTGCAGATATAAACTGCTGCTACTCTCATGCTGCCCTCTAATATCACACGTGATGAAAACATTTATGTTTCCATTGCTCTCACCAAATAAAAGACAAGACACATCCACACTTTTGAGCCAGTGTGCTGTACAGAAAGGGTATGCATTCCTCTCTATGCTAGTCTTCAGCTCCAGTAAGATGGCATAATACACTCCCACTTGCCCTGGTGCTCACCAGCACCGATGGGTGGCTGAGCCCATCAGAGAATGACGAGACTGCTACAGTTTAGATTAGCAAAGCAGAGTCTTACAATTCAAGATGTGGCAGCTCAAATTTTAGTTTCAGAGATTTCTATTGAATTACTTACCTCTCCCCTTCAGCTAGTTCAGATCTTTCATCTTTAAAACATGGCCCTGGCTAGACCTTTAAGGAACATACTGGCGATACCACAGTAACTTGAAAATCCCCCAGTCTTTTTTAAAAGTTACAGGAACTATGAAAATGTCATATCCAAAACACATTTAGAATCATAATCCATCCACATACCAAAGTGAAAAAAGAAAAGACAGCCCTGGGCTTGTTAATGGCAGTTATATTTGCTCTCAATAACAGATGCTTTTAACAGTCCAGGCAAAAAGAAATACAGGGATTTAAATAAGCCAGTAAGTAAATAAATAAATAAATAATCCACCAATCTGATGCCAGCACCAGAACGGTAGGAGACCTTATTGCTTCCTTTATTCCCTTTCATTTCTGGGTCTGTTGATATAGCACAGGATCTGAACAATACACTAGCAAACTTCAAACAGAGACTGAGATTATATCCAACAAAGCTAGAAGGGGAAATTCGACACCCCTACAGTGCATTCATATGGAAACAAAATGAGTTATATTTATTTTATGGGACAGTTTGAATTTATTATAAGTTGCATATAATTTCCTGTCTCATTTCTTGAGCACTCTTGGAATTTATTTCAGGATGTCTTACGTTATCACACACCCCCTTCCCTCCGCCCTGACACCCTCTCTGCTGAACCCGCTCTACAAGAAGTCCCTGAAAGGCAGAAATCCCAGGGCAACCTCTAAAGCGCTGAAGCTTTGGAAGAAATTCTTTAAAGGCAGGCAGTGGAAACAAAAATGGAAACAATGAGAAAATTAATGTACTGTAGAATCAGTGAATATACCACTTATTTCTCTAGACAACTAGAAGGACTGCTCCTATAAGTAGTGTGTAATTCACAGGTGGCAAAACTATTAAGATTTCTACATATGCTTGCCTTGGAAGCAGATTAAATCTCACAAATACACACACTGATTTCCCTCCCCCAGTCACCTGTCTATATTGTGTTCCAATTTCACCACAGCTTTAGCTACTTTTATAAGAAATTTGGAAAAGTCAGATTCTGGCAGCAAAAGGAAAAAAAAAAAAGGCCATATGTCAAACAAAATTCTAATCAGGGTACCTAATAGGAGAAAAAAAGAAAAAAAATGGAAATGCACCTGGAGGTAGTAATCTCTGATATGGTAACATCTCACTAGCAGTGAAGCAGAGAGAAAGTCCTGGCCTACAGCAGTCTTCAATGTGCACACTCAAATTTAGGCCACAACAAACCCACAACACCCAGCAAAGGTGTTCTGTTGAAAATAAGATAAATTGGCCACTCAGAGGTTTCACAAGAAGATATTAATGACTGATGCTTTTTGGAGGTACTTTAATTGCTCCTGTGCACGACATCTAAATACCACATGTAGAAGCTCAAAATAAAACAGTTATTAAATGAAAGGACTTTAGTACGAAGTCTAAGCAGATGGAATTCAATATAGCTCTATTGCAGCTACCAGAAGAAAATGAATTTATATAGATGAGAATCTTGCTCTCAAATCTCAGCTGATACTATGCTTATGAACCATTATATCTGTATTAAGAGTTAGTATTCTGAGAATGGTATTTGCCACTTCCTAAAAGAAGGGCAAAAACTTTAAAGGCTGATGACCCCGTCCAATTGTGGGAGAGCCTTTAACAGAGACAGATAAGACACTGCATACAATTATCTTGAACGACAAATGAAACATTTGAGGATGGCATCTTTAAAAGCAGGATACCAACCTTTGTATCTTTCTAGTATCTATAATCCCCAATAGACAACCATCTCTCTTTGTCCCTTTTCCATAAGGAAAAATTTTGGCTGATTAAAAAAATAGGTCTGAACACGTACAGTGAGTCTTAGTGTGCATGACAGCAAATCTCAGTCCTGTGATGAAATGTTTTACATTCCCTGAAACAGAAGGACATCGAAATGATTGGATTGCACTAAGCGTTGACTGTTACTGGTCAATGAAGATTTTCCATCACTCCATGAAACATGTATCTCTTGCTTGCTTCCCCCATTTTGCCTGAACATACATTAAAGGGCCAGGGGATGTTACAGGATTTTGAATATCCAAAGCTGGTCATCCATCTCTTAAGACAAGCCTACTGTCCATTGGCTGATACGAAAAGATGGAAATGCCAAAATCAAAAGTCAACAACTCCTGTACATCAGTTAGCGAAAAGTTGTGGTCCATACCGGAGTATGACATTCTGATGGAATTCAATGTTTCCTGCCAGCTTTTGGTTAGTTGCTGTCCACCTCATGAGAAGACTTCTTTCATAACTGTCCTTGGCTTGAGATGGAACAAGTAATTTCTTTCTCCTTTTCCTGCTCCCCGTCCTGACAACGTACCATCTGGTGGTTGATGTGTTTTCACTGGTTTTTCACTACCTTCAGCTTTCTGACTGTTTCTATAAGGATGATCTTACTATTCTGTTTTCCTTCCTCATACAAGAGAACACATGCCTCTGAAGCAACAGACTGCAATTTCCTACTTTTTTTCCATGTAGTTGTTGCCCATAGAGCTCTGACTTTTCTTGCAAGCTTAAGAAAATAGCTACAAAAAGCAATAGAAACAACAGTGCTGTCTGCAGATTTGACAAGACAATGCTGATACAACACTGTAACAGAAACCATGAGGTTAGTTATATTTGGATGGCTAACAACACAGTTATAAGGAATTCAGTTTTTGTTTGCTTCAGTGGAAATTAAGTCATGCAGAGACTGATAGCCCTCTCCTAAAGAATTATTTGTCTCGGTGTGTAGACTACTTAGGCTTTACATCAACTTGTGAACCTTCTGAGCATATGAGTTTGTCCAGCTGACAGACCCATGACTACAGGTGACCATATTCCAATCTTCAGGCTCTCCACAGTGTTCAGTTTCATAGTTTCTTTTAATTATTTTTTGCCAGACCTATGAATGTAGCAAAAGTCATTAAAAAAAACCATATTTAACTTTACTGACACTGGTGAAGCAGACCAATAGCTCAACAGCCTGCAATAAGTACTGATTTCCATTCCCTAAAGTCCAAAATAAGAAATTTCCATAACACAACCTTAGTTCAGCTCATGCAAGCCTTTGCACTTGGTGGAAAAAGAGTGAATAAATGATATACTTCCAAAAAAATCTGAAGGAAGAGGTCAATAAAGTAAGTCCAAACACAAAATTCTAGAGTTATGTAGGAAGAAAGTGATGAGTGTACATACTTAGTAGCATCTAGACCTTCACATAACAAATTGTTTTCTTTTATAGACATAAGACGTTCGGAGTACAGCAGCGCTGGCCACAAACCACAATGATGAGAAATTTTGCAGTCCTTCACATGAATAAATCTTATCTTTGTGCAGCTGAACTATGTATTTCAGTGCATCCTTGCCCAACTGATGTGATCAAATATCAGTCTGTACATATACATTACTACACATGAAAATAAATGTGTGTACTTTGGACCCTGCACTGGAAAAATCCCTCCCTATACAGCTACAGTTGTAGAAACGGAAGAGTAGGCATACAACGGTAAGTAGACCTATCTACACATGAAAGGAAAAACTGTCAAGCTTTGTACATTCAGATGTAAACAAGAAACATTATATTCATTCCACTGGCTAATTGTGCTTGTGGTCATCCAAGACAGATCCAGTTAGATAATGGGGGAATGTAATGCCAAAGAGCCTGGAAGGAATGGACTATTGTATTTGACTATTTTCCATGTACAAATTAGCACAGCAAAAAAAAGAAATCCTGCAGAAAAACACATGTAGTTTATTACAGTCCCTAGTGTTACTTCTGTAAGTACCACAACAGCAACAAAGACAGCTAAAAAAAGCTGCTGAAAAGATGCAAACAACAAATGCAAATGTAATTAAATGCCCTTCTGACATGAAGTGATTTGACTTCAATTTTGGATGAATACATGGCTGGTTATGGTTTTGGCCACATTTCCTTTGAGTTAGACAACTGTGATTTGCTTGTGTTAGGCTTTTATTTTTAAATCAATAGAAAGGGAAATCTTCAGAACAGAATGCCTGCTTTCTTTTGTTCCTTTTAAAAGCAGTGTGTTAATATTTCCTTAGCATGCAAAAGTTCACAGAGCAATGAGCAAAATTATCCAAATACCTGGTCTTAGTCTGGAAAGAGGGAAACTATCTTTTCAAGTTACTTTCATTCTGACATTACTTTTTCAAGACAGGAGTCTAGTGTTATGGCTCAGATTCTCAAAAGTATCTATGAAAGTACCTAATTCCCATTTATGCCAGGGAAACTGGATGTCTGAGTATGAAGCAAGTTATAGGGCAGTTAACAAATAAACTACTAACTCCCACAGACCTTAGTGGGGGTTGAGCACCACTCAACTGAAAATCAATACAATTTCTTATGAAGAAGGTTAAGAACCCCGATGGAGTAGTGAGCTACACTCACTACTACACCTCTCCAGGCAGTCTGCCCTGAAGTAGACTGTATCTGCTGGCTAACAAGGGGCACTGAAAAGGTTATGGGTGATAGTGCCTGTGGGCTTGTCCACCCCCTTAGCATCATGCAAGCGTCTGGGCTGTGCAACTTCCCTGCTAAGGCAAGGACCAAGGCTTAAGGTGCTGCTTTGCTCTGCAGTGTCTTACTGAAAATATAGGAACGTGTGATAAATTATTGTAAGAGTAAGCATTTGTAAGCATTTGTTGCGTAGCCTTAGTGATTACAACTGTGGACTTCTGCTGCTGTTACTAGAGTGCTACATGCCCAGAGGTTGCTTGTGCTACTCAGTGTGGGCAAGGCAGAGGCTTTAGAGAGGTACAAGTTGAAGCACATAAATCCAAATGCTGATTGTCATAGTCTTCAAATCCATTCCACCTACTTGACTAAAGGCTAAAACCTGTGAGGCTAATAGCCAGGTCTGATCTGATGCGTCTTTTTTTTTTCTCGAAAACATCCATGAGCTTTCTATCATGCCCTGTGTGAACTTATGCTGCAATAAACTGTAGTAGTAACATGTATATCAAGGTATCCTGCAACTTATCTCTATCTCTATCCAAGCTGTAAGTCAAATTCTTGCACGTTTACCTAATCTCCTGCTGAAAGCAAGTAAGAGATTTTCCTGAGTATGGAAGGAGCAAAAGAATGGCCTGATTCAAAAAAGAAAGTTAAGCTTACTCCACATCACTATTCTTAAGGCACAAAGAGATTTGGCGGGAGGTGGGGGGGAAATCTCTTGAGGCAGGGTAAGTCATACAAATACAAACTAGTATAGTACGGAATATAATGCATAATAGTTGGCAGCAGAATGCACTATTTATTTTCATGAATTAGGAACTGAGAATTTAATTCACAAGCAGCAGAGTGAAGTACAAATGTTATGAGTATGAGCTTAACATGGGGCAAAATCCTGCAGTCCTTACACAGTCTTGTTGAGTCATATCTCCTGTTGATCTTCCCTAAATTAGTACTGCAGGATTGGCTCATAATATATTACAGTCATCAGGTTATAAACTTCTCACTTTCATAAATGAAAGATAATCTATGCTGACCTTATGCCATTTTGTGTGAACTCTGTATTTTAAATGGAAAGTAGACCTTTAAACAAAATAGGACTTTTACGTTAGTCCAGATAGCATTCTTATTTCTAGTGATGAATAAGTATTTAGTGATTCTATATCCAAAAAGGGCTTTTTAAAAATCATATAATATTTTGTAATAAGCATTTCAAATAGGATTATCCCACTGTTTAGGTCTCCATGTGGTTACTAAAAAATGTATTAAAATTAGTTTACAATGATTACCATACATTGTTTTATACAGATAAATAAGAAGATGCAAGCTGCTATGAAGCGCGTATATTTTTTTAAGATTCTTTGCTGTTTGAAAGACTACATTCAGTCAAATCTTCAGAAAAAGACAACATATATGTATGCCAAGACGACTATGGTATCAAAAGTGTGTGCATTAATATTCTTACTGCAGATTTCTGATACCAAACATACAGCTCATACTTATAAAATTAAGTATGAGTCAAAACGGAGCATTTAATCTCAATCAAAGAGCAGAGCTACAGTGCTCAGCTGTAGAGCATCCCATCAGGATAATCAGGGCAAGTATGCAAGAAAATCATATAGTAACGATTAGCTTTACAGCCCTGAAGTATACCAGATATCACATAACGTATCTTCCAAAAGTTGGTATAAACTTGTCTCTGTAACGAGTTACAGCCGTAATGAAAGCTTATTTAAGCTGGCTGCAGAATAAAGTTCAGTACATGCTGTACCTGGTGTCTCTGCATGTGCACAACTGAAAAATATTTTTTCTTCTCTGTTTTTTTAGGAAGGAAGAAAACTCCAGGAACATTACAGCGTGGTATAGTTTGATTAAAGAGGGGAGAAACAGCTCTTCTCTAAATCCCAAGCAGTTAAATCACCATTCACAGGTCATTGCTCTCCAAGTTTATAGGAGGACTTCTTGGTCCTACCTGCAGCAACCCACAATATCAAGGCTCCAAGCACTTTAAGAGAGAATAAGATTTACATGATTTGTTGAAAACAAACTCTAACTGCGATCCTAAAGATTTGAAACATACCCACCCGCATATAATACACACAGACACAGTATCAGGTACAAGCAATACATATTTGCAGGAAAGAAATGCCATTTACCAGGACCAGGGAAGCCAGAAGCAGAGTGCCAGCAGCTGCCCAGCGGCAGCCCTCCATGGTGGGGTCCGTGCCGGACCTGGGGTCGGACACTTGCCCAAGTTGCGAAGCGCTCGGCTGGCTGCCTGCTGTCACATCCAGCGCTGGCGCGAACCTTCAGCCCCGCTTCTCCGCCTCCATCAGCCCCGCTCACATTTCCTGACCCAGGCGCGAGTGGGTGGGTGGGTTTGGGGTGAGCTGCGGGGAAGCGCTCCCCGAGCCGGCGAGCAGCCAGTCCTCCCCCCCGACTCCCCCCGCCAGCTAGTCAGACATGCAGTACAACAAAGCCAAGGGGTCTAGGTAGAGTGTAACAGTGAAAGACAGCGGGGAAGAAAAAAGAGAGGGAGAGGAGGAGGAGAAGGAGGAGGAGAGAGGCAGAATGGCACAGCTGAAGGGAGCGCTCTGCCTTCAGCTCGCCGTCCTCCAGGAGCCCTGCTCCACCACTTGCCATGAGCTGTTCACGCTTATTGCTAGGTCGGTAGCTCTCCTCCTGAGCGTGCATTGTTCCAGACAGGAGGGAAACTTAATCTGTGTCAATACATAATGTATGCCATAAAAGGCACCAATCGGAAAATGCTGAAATCCTCCAGGGAGAATGTATGTTTTACTAAAGCCTTGTATTCTCTACAGAAGAGTGCTCTCTGGAACCCTTTTACACCATTTGTTCAGCCATAAAGGGGTCTGACTCTGCTCCAAATTGAAAAGCAGGAATGTTTCTAGCAGGACTGAGTGACAGTCTTTCTGTCACTACCTCTTTTCTTTTGAGCGGAAATTTAAAAACTGCGCTATTCTGCATTAGAAGGAAAGTGAGCTTATGGGAGGAAGAATTTTGCACAGAAAGGCAAAGATCCACACACCTCAAGAAAGCTGGGAACTCTGCCTTTTTACTATTAATTTGACAGACAGGAGTTTCAAATCACTGCTCTCACTCTGCTCAGAATTCATCTAGTTCGCATGCCTATGCCCCTGCATTGCCTGAAGTCCTGAAGTCTCCAGTCTCCAACTCTTTTTTTTTTTTTCTTTCCAGTCTGTCTGTTTGTTTTATTTTCTGCAGCAGAAATTGCAAACTGGATCCAAGAACTCTTTCTCAATGCAGTAGGCATTCTCTCACATGGGGCTGAGCCGAAAATCTCTTGCAGTCACAACATTATGGTGCTGCAGGACACACTACATCCAGATGGGCATGTCGAAAGCCCTGTCTTCCCTTAGCTCTTGACTGTGGTACCTCAGTAAACTCAGACAATGAAGGAGAAAAGTAAGGTACATGTGTATTAGGGGTGGAGAACAGTATGCTGGCAATGAGCCTGAAAAGTGACTGAAGTCAGAAGTTAGCAAAGGAAAGGGAAACTCTGCCAAGGGCACTAGGACTGGGGACAGAAAGGAAAAAGGAGCAAGTGTAGACCACAGACCATCTAAGAGAACTGCACATAAGCAGAAATGAAAAACAGCCTGGAGGAAAAGCTGGACTAGCAGATGGAGAGCGATACAGAGTTTGCAAGAGGAAAGGAACTGAGGGGGGAAAAAAAAGAGTTACAGATGTTGGGAAGTTAGATAGGAGGAAGGAAGAGGGTCTGGCTTGGCATAACAGGAACAGGAACATAAACGTTGAAAACATCTGAAGGCCAAAATAGAAAAGAGATAAGCTAGGCAGACCCAGGTTTGGGAAATTAGTCTGAAAAGAGAAATTTGGAACAAGAAACAAAAGTAATTAGGAACAGTGGGACAGACAGATTTCAGCTTGCACTGGCCAGGAGAAGCTTGGTTGGGGATCTTTGGACTTGGTGGTCAGGGAAACAGGACAAAGAATACTGAAAAGGCTCAGTAGGAAGTGGCTACAATGGAAAACCAGCTAGGTGGACTGAACGTAGCAGGGGTGAGAAAAGGCCTATGCCACCAGTGAGTCCTTTATGTGTCCAAATCCTCTCACACAGCAACTTCAGAGACCACCTCCTGGAGGAGAGGGGAGGGATGGATCACTTTGCATCACCCTCTGGCTCACAAGTGGGGAAACCACCACAGGATGACACCGTGGTAGAATTTACAACTTCTCATATTGCCCTTGAAAACTCAGGAAACTAAACATATAAATCTACTAGAAGTCCAGTGTACCTTTTATAAATAGCACCACCACACAAAGGCACAAATCCTTTGCTTCACCAGCAGTGTCAGCACACACCTGAGAGTTGCACAACAGGATTTTTTGCACACATCTCCTGGCCACTGCTGTCTGTTTTTTCCCGTACTCTGTTCCTTTGTCCCAAGAAGGCTAACATCATAGGAAAAGTACTTACAGATAGCCCCTGGAATTCCTGTATACAACATTTTCAATGCTGAATTTTTATGTTACACAGCAAGGTTTGTAATATTGAATAGATTAAATGGTGACTGGTTTTTTTTTAAGAACCAAACTGCTGCAATTATGATTGTGTGGCTTATAATAGCTGAAACAACGGAGAAGAACTTTTTAATGACCATTTGTTTGTCTTTTTCTTTTCTTTTCTTTTTTTTTTTTTTTTTTTTTTTTCCTCTTAGCCCAACTTTAAACTGGAGATGTTGCACTAACACTACATAAGCCCATTTCAGAATTCCTGATTTTGGACACTTCTTGTTCACCTTTGGAAAAGGTGGGGTTTTTAAAAGGAAGTTGTGGAGAGTCTTCTTATCAGTGCAGAGGTCTCAATGGGCAACTAAATCATCTAAACTGGAATAACTGGATTATACTTGGCTTCCATGTATCCTGTCATTGTTCTGTTCATGGACCTCCCATTGCAACTGGTGGGAATTTTGCATGGAGAATGATGGCAGAGAAGGAAGTTAGTCATAGAATAGAATCATAGAATCGTAGAATCATTGAGGTTGGAAAAGACCTTTAAGATCATCTAGTCCAACTGTAAGGCTAACACTGCCAAGTCCACCACTAAACCATGTCCCCTAAGTGCCACATCTATATGGCTTTTAAATACCTCTGGGAATGGTGACTCAACCACTTCCCTGGGCAGCCTGTTTGAATGATTGACAACCCTTTCAGTCTAAAACTTTTTCCTAATATCCAATCTAAACCTCCCCTGGTGCAACTTGAGGCCATTTGCTCTTGTCCTATCACTTGATAAATGGGAAAAGAGACTGACATCCACCTTGCTACAATGTCCTTTGAGGTAGTTTGTAAGAGAGCAGTAAGGTCTCCCCTCAGCCTCCTTTTCTCCAGACTAAACAATCCCAGCTCCCTCAGCTGCTCCTCATAGACCTTTTCTCTAGAACCTTCACCAGCTTTGTTGCTCTTTGGATGCACTCCAGCACCTTAATGTCTTTCTTGTAGTGAGTTGAAGATCTTGTAGTAATGTTACCAAATTATGTGGCCTGCAATGTTCAGACATGCAGAAACGGTGATTTAGCTGTAAAGAGCTTTGTTTATTCAAGATATGTGTTTAATCAGTAGCAGAGCAGCAAGATGTTCATAATAGCATTGTAAATTGTATGAAATTCACCAGACCTAATATTTTGTTGCACATTTAGAATTCAGACCAGATTCTAAAATGCAGCTTGAATTTTGTTTTCACAACAAACTCATGCAAAACCCCTATTTTTTTTCATGAAACCACATGAATATCATACTTCCAACAGTTTGGCTTTCAGTTTTCCGCACATATTTTAACCTAGAAATCAAAGTGAAATTCAAGGAATGGAAACTCACATGAATCAAGTCCAAAGGAAAGGTCTACTCAAATTCTTGCATACAGCTTTAATGAGGAGTCATGCCCAATATCTGCCAATTTCTACAGAGCACTGTTGCCTCTACCTAAAGGCTCATTTGAATGATTTCTAACTGAAAAAAAAAAAAAAAAAAAAAAAAAGGAACTGAAAAAGAAGTGTAGATTTACTGAAAAATTACTTTAAGGCATGAAGTGCCTGGAAGTGTCTGGAGCTGAATGTCTCCATATCCTGCTGTTCAGGTCCAGGCTTTTGTTGTACTGCATATATGCATTTCGTGTGGAGTTCATTTATTTGTCTTGCTGAATGGTCTTGCTAGGAACACTAGTTTGGGGGTGGGGCATTTCTTTTTGGCTTGCATATATACTCAAAAATCAAGCCTATAGTAAGAAGGAAAATAGGCCCTGAACAAGGTAACGTTGCCTGAAAGGTGCAAAGCCTCAGGCCCTGTTCATCTCCAAATGCTCTCTGTCATGCACCTTAAATAAATGCGAGAATTCAGAGCAATGAAGAACTCCACCTGCAGCAGAAGTAACAGCTGAAACCTCCAGGGATGTGAATGTGCATGGTGCCTCCTGTGCCCAGCACTTTGTTTCACCAGTAAGACAGAGGTTGTTCTCAGCAAATCTTAATGCTACAGATGAAGTCCTCAGTCCTTTAAGATCATTTGCAAAATTGATACTGGAGATTGGTGAGTCCAGGATTGCATCCAGTATCACTTTCTGAGTACACATAGGCAAGTAAGTCGCCTCCAAGCCTGATATTACAAACATAAGCCCTTCACTGGGAGGGCTTATGAGGGGAGAGTGAACGCACAAATACATACTATTCCATGTCCTGAAAATTACCCCTTCCACTTTCTGTACTGATCAGTAGTTCCAGTGCTCCTTCACCTCTGACAGGTGTTTAAATTAAATCGGTTTGCATCTGTTTGTGAGAAGCAGAGCTTGTTATCAGCACTGTACACCTATGGCAGATCATATGAAATGGAAATAGAAGCAAAGGAGGGTGTCTGAAGCGGTATTTTAAGCTCTACAGATTTAAAAATACCTGATTTGAAAAACACACGTGCAGGCAGAAGAAAACTGTTAACATCAATATGCTTTATAGCAGGAAAGAGTGAACTCAACTTTGGAGCTGATCTCCCTGGGGAGAATATGTTACCGTTTTCACTCAGAAGCCACCTGTCTCTTTCTGGAGGCTGGACCTCTTTTTTGCCATCAGGTCTGTAGCAACCAGCATTTTTTATTTCTTTTTACTTTTTCAGTTAACAGTTATTCTTAGATTTTTTTTCTCTTATAAGCCTAGATTGATTTCTGGGAACCTGGAAGCTCGCACAAGTACGGAAAGTGAGAAGCAGGAAGGAGTCAGTGCTTTATAAGGAGCTTTAGATAGGATTTGCATTTACCTGTGTGTGTGCCTTCAGTAGATGTGAAAGAAACTAGAATGAAAGCTACAAGGACTGCCATATTCTGGATTGCCTAGGGGAAGCTCACCCAGATGCACGTGACTGTGATTGCAAAAGCACTTTTCCTCGAAGGTTACCGTGCTGATGCATATAAAACCTCTACCTACACCTCCGACTTGAGATAAAATTCAAACATACAATAGCAGGAGCAATATAGCTTTGAGGAGTAGGAACACCCTCATTCACACCTAGCAGGGCAATAGATAGATAGTTTGGACTTTAGACTCATTCAGTCTTTGCCCTGCATGAGACACTGGTTGCCGCTGGCACTGGGGTGCAATGAGGTCACCTTAGAACCTCCCTGTCTTCGGCACCCACATGAGGTTCTACATCTAACGTGAGGAGAAGTCTTGAGAAAGAGATAAGTAATGCTGCTTAATCCATTTTGTTTAACTGGACAGGAGTCAGACCGATGAGATGCTTTCACATGAAACATTTTGAGCTTTCAACATTGAAGGTGAACAGCTGCTTCATCCGCAGGAATTGTGGGAAGAGTTGGAGTGAATTCATATGTGAGGACTGCTTCTTTCTAGAAATTTAACTGCACTCACTGAAGTGGTGAGCTACAAAGAGCTTCCCATGTTACACTGTCACCATTTACCTTATGAATTAAGATACCTATTGCACTTCAGTAACAGCCCTTAACCTTGGGCAGCAGAAAAATCTAAATCAGAATCTCACCAAAATATCTAAAAGTTTATAGACTCTTGCAGGGTTTTTCACAACAGTTTAACACTGTTTTCACTTTTTTTCATTGGAAGGATGTGGTAATTTAGTGGATGAACCAGACATCTTGAACTGACATGTTTGAGCTCTGAATTACAACAGCAAAATAGGGGAATTCTGCAATGCAGATGCAAAATTGCTTCCTCCTACTGTTTTGATGGAGAACCCCAGGTGCGACAGAGAAGGATGTATCCATCATTCTTCCAACATTGTTTCTCAATCAGGCTTACTCCTTTCCCAAGGTGACACTTACATACCTTTAATATCTCTCCTCAACTTTTGGACATGCTTCTTGCAGGCAGTCTAAAATGGATTCTTGTTTTTAGAGTCATCCCAGTGCCTGTGAGTGGGCTCGCACATGACCCTGGGCCACTCATGCTCTGCTTCTGGAAAGTGAGCCTCTACATCCCAATTTTTTTTCCTCAAACAAGACTGTTTCCCGTATTGTTGCACTGCTGCATGCTCCTTTTCAAGTCTGCCTTCAGAAGTCTGTGCAATTTATTTATCCCCAGTCTTTCTGTACCTCTTTTCTCCCAGCTAGCACTGGATCTCAGCTTGCTCTAACAGTTGTTTACATGCCGTACTCTGAACAGCCCACAAAATACAGCAAATACTGGTTTTATGCTTTACAAACAGGACATCGTAGGTGCAGGGAAATTAACTAACTTGCCCATGATTTTTTATGAAGTTACTGACAGCACAGAATTGTACAAGATCTCTGAAGATGCAAACTGGCAGCCTTAGCTCCTTGGACCAATATGTTGGTTAGTTCCATGAGAAATCACATTAAAGTAAATCTCATTTAACTATGTATGGGAATAAGAAACTCACTGTAAGCAGTATGTCAGTAAATTGACGTTACCTGCAGGGTGCTTCCATTACCTTACAGAACACATTGCAGTGAACTTCAAGCAAGAGACCGGCTCTATGCTGACAACTCTTGCAAATCCATGACCAGTTTCATAGTCATTACCAGGTTTTTAACTCACAGACCCAGCTTCAGTTGTCAGGTCCATATGTGAGTTTCACTTTTCATAGAAGTTTCTAGGCTCACTGCTGGCAAAAAATAACTACATGATCTTTAAAGCCTCAGATACCAACAGCAGATACAAACAGGTTTGCATGCAATTATTGGAAGTCTTATCATTTGACCTATCAAGCTTGTGATTTTAGAGATATTACACAACAACACATGGGGATGATGATATTGCTTTTGAATATTGCAGGAACAGAGCCTATACTTTTGTAAACCACCCCAGCTGGAAGTCAGTTGGAGCGTTATGAGTTATAAATTACTCTGCTGAAGAAACAAAACCAAACCAAACAAAAAAAACCTCACGCACTTTTTAACCTCTTTGGATCTCTAATTTACAAGGCTTTTTTCTTTTCTTATTTTCCTTCTATGTCAGTGGAGCATAGGTAAATCTTCACATGGCTTTTAGCTTTTGTAATACAAATGGGATTCAATTACGCTTTCCTTTTCTTCTTACCAAAATTCAGATTCTACAGGCAGGCTTAGACCATTGTGAGCAAACCTAAAATTAAGGAGGTGAAACTGCCAGAGTATCATCAAGGAAAGAATATGCAAGTTTTAAGAATCTTACAAAGAAACGAGGAAGAAAAGAAGACTAGGGAGTACATTTTGGATCAGGGTTTGGAAAACCCCTAAGGTGGGGGAGGTGGGATTGGTGTTTGGCCAATTTGCGATACTCGGCTCTGTGTCTGGATTCAGCTTTCCAAAGTTTCCAGAAGACAAGGGGTGTGGAGGAAGGAGAGAAGTTGGATTCAACGTTTTTGGGTTTTGGCCCATCTCTTGTGCTAGCAATTAATGAGAATGCCTGGACAGCACAAAGCATACTTTGAAATGTTGAGCCAGCAAGATATTTAAGCAGTGGAGAAACCCTTCTTTCTTAGCGAGAGAGTTTTGAATATCAAAACACTAGTGAAGATGCCACGTGGATGGAACATTCACTCAGTCACAACGGGGTTCTCCAGGCAAAAGACACAGAGTACTTATCCCCACGTTGGCCAAGTTAACAAAGATTAACAGTGCAGACAAACAGCAAGGATTATAGCACAAAAACACCGAATGTTCTGCTTAAAATCTGGAATCGATATTGTTCTTGTGACAATCACAGAGACAGAGAAGAATTGAGGGTCAGCATTGAGGGAAAAAGTCTTTAAAGCACAAAGCACATTTAAAAATATAGAAAGATAAAGAATATGTCATAAAACTTGAGGGTAAGTGGTAGGATTTTGAAACAGCACAGGGCTCAAATGGCTGCAGCACACGCACAGAAGTGGAAAAAGGTATTCAGTGAAATATTTGAAACATATGTTTTTTGTTTATGTTTCTTGCAAATGTTTGAGAAAAGTGAACAACTCCTACCTGTATACAATCGTGACCATGAATGCACTATTATGTTGTAACAAAAATGTATTTATAAGCAACCAGTAAAATACTGGAAGAAATTATAATGTTAATAACTAGGAGGCTATCGTGTTCCATATTAAATTTCTCAGCACTACGGCTCACTATGCAAAGAGCAGCAGTTTCTACTTGATGGATTAAACAGTTTCAAAATGGTGGAAATATAGGAAGCAGTGAAACAAGACAGATAGTATTCTTCTTTCGAGCTAAGCAGAAAATATTCTCACTGTCAGAGAAACAGGTGAAAAAATGAAATAATTTTTATTTCCTGTGTTTACATCTGGTAGGATCTACTGATCGTCTAGTTTGAATTCATGAAGGTTGGCAACTCAAAATTTAAATCCATGTGTGGACTGAATCTTCACAGAAAAGGCTCTTTTTAAAAACATTTAAAGAACGATTGTGGCTGGTAAATATATGAGTAGCTTGCACTGAGCCAGGCATGTGGTTAGATGATATGATCTTAAGGAGTCTAATCCTCCTCTCATTCATGGAAGAAATCAGGAATAATGAAAGTGAATTCAGTAGGGCCTTTTACAAACTACAACAGGTGAAAATTGGAGCAAAATCTCAATTGGTATGACATTTAGTCTGCATTGTGATTTGTTTTATCATGTAATTCACTGTGTGCTCATATAATCTGAATTTAAAAAATAAAAGCTTTCTATGTGGCAATCAAAGACAAAGATGATCGTGGCACTGAGTGTGACAAATACTCCCTGAGGAACTGAAGAAAACTATCTTGACTAAGAGCATTAAACCTTCCCCTCAAATGAGAATTGTGTGATTCTCCCATCAAATCAATTACTGCAGTATACACAAATTTCTGAGCAATGGAAGATAAGGAGCGTTGACCAGCTTTAATCAGTAAAAACTAAAGCCCTCAGTCATACAGGAAGTTAATATCTGCCCCTAAACTTCATGCACAGTCTATTTCGATCAAACTGGTTAACATAAATTATCAAAACGTATTAAAGGCATGTTGAGAGGAGAGCAGATAATGTTGCATGGGTAAGCACACAGGACTTGGTTGGCTGGAGTTACTCAGAGTCAGAAGCCAAATGATTTGGTTCTATTGCACTCCTGATTTCCAGTAACTTTGTCAGCAAACAACGGAACAATTGTTCTTTAACTGAATTTCAGGACTAGATTATTTAGAACCATCATTTATTCCTGTACTTAATGGTCCAAGGCCTGCTGTGCCAACATTTTTTCATGGGAAAAGCACATAAGGCTGAGTCCTGTATCCTACTATAATTCAGAGCTTTAACCTCAAAGGCCATTTACCAGATGAATTCTCATGAGAATCTACTATTGTCAGGTATCTTGTTGCATCATGCATGTCTTAATCCCAAAGCACAAAACAATTATGAGAAATGTAAGAGAACGAAAGGACTTCCTTTATCTGTGCAAGAGAAGCTTATAGTCTGTCCTGGTTTGAGGTAAAACAGAACCAACTTTCTGTTCAGTAATTTTACTTCTTTTAGCTAGGCCTCTTCTAACTCTCTGAAATTAGCAGCATGTTGTGTCTGAAGCGGTTTGTTCAGAGTGGTAAGACAGTTTGTGCCAAGGAATGGTGTGCACAGAGGCTCTTGCTTATACTTACTGCTATAACACCCAAGGTCAACTAATTTTGTTATTTGTCCCGTTGGAGGGTCGGAAGCGGAAAAGCGTAGAGGGGTCCCACCTGCAGGGAGGAGCGGACAGGACAGGTGACCCAAAATTGAGCAACAGGGGTATTCCATCCCATCTGCCCCATGCTCAGTATAAAAGCTGAGGGATCAAAGGGTCAAGGCTCTTCCTTCAATGGCTGACATCCGAGGAGGACCCTGTCTGTCCATCTGCCTTTGATCCTGATTCGTGTGTTCCTGACTCCAACTCTGAAACCCAGTTCCCACCCGTTGCTGAGTCCAGCCTGGGACTCCCCCAGTGCCTGCTGGTGACGTCATCCTGGGAGCTTAATGCAGTTTTGTATATACTGTATCTATTTCATTATTTCCCTTTTTATTTTATTATTAATATTTCATTAAAGTAGTCTAGTTTCTTCTAAACTCATAAATCTCTCTTTATCTCTTCTCCTCCTCTCCCTGCACGAGAGGCTGGAGGGGAGCATCTGTCGCCGGCTATTGGCCAATTTGGCCAAAACCATGACATAGTCCCATCAACTTTGTATATTATGGATTCTCTGGGAGCTTTTTACAGTGTCTTTTAGCTACTTCATATGACAGACTGGCCTTTATTTTTGCACAATCTAGCATTTTGGCTGAAGTCATAGCTATAACAAAAATATCTTCATATATCTTTAAAAAAACCTCTTGGAACCATCATTATAATTTGTCTGTCACCGGGTGCCATTTGCTTTTTTTAAGCAGTTTATGCACTGAAATGGATATTGTATTTCATGCATACTTGTTTCCAAAAGCTACTACTTCGTGATGCACCACATAATCTGTTCTACATTTAATTTATAAAGACTTTTATGGAGCTATCTTAATGCATTTTTTGGCTTTATCTTCTTTCTTTTATTTGAGTCCTGATTTATAAAATTTGCTTTTATGTATCTTTGACATTAACAATTGTTCTGACCACTTAGGTTTGTAATTTTATTTGCCTGCACAACAGCATTGGAGTTGATAAGAAATATTCTTGTGCTGGAGTATATCTTTGTCCAGTGAAAGAGCATAACAGGACTACTGGCTGAAAGTCATTCTTCTGCAAAAAGCTTTGATGTAGTAAGAAAGAACTGTATCTATAATCATGAAAGGCTATGGGGCAGGTTACCTAGGCAATCCTAATTGTTTACTGTGGTTTTACAGCATTATTTATATGTAAAGATTTACATTTCCACACTATGCGCTACTTCTGCCTTCTCCCCTTTCCTCTCCTGGCTTTGACCATACGTGTATGGACTTGTACTTCTGTCAAGTTTCAGAGTAAAAGATAAAGCAGAACAGACATGTTTGTATTGCAGGTCTGCATCGTATCTTCTCTGTGAGTTGTGACGGGGTGGTTGGTTTCTTTTGTTGGTAATTCTTTAATGTTTATGAGCACAGACTTTCACTACACATGGAGAAAAAGAGTAAATGACACGTCACTGCATCATAAAATACTGTCAGGTTGTCGATAACTTCCTGCGATGCCACCATCAGTTGTAAAGCCAATGCAGGTGAACTGGAAGAAGCTAGAGATGAAATAACAGCTTTCATACCGACACAGCAATACAGCCCTGCACGCCCAATGGAGTACACTATAATATACATTTTCTTATCTGTATGAAATACACCAAAGCCTCAACTTTCTAAAACCTATATGACGTTCAGAAAGGTATGCTCTAACTAATAACCTGTATCTGGTGGGGAGAGGAAAACTGCTCAGAAATGCTGTGCAACAGCAGTGGGTAAGGTTAAAGAATTGTAGTTTTGTAGTATCGCTCAGCAGCAGAGGCTACAACACCAGGAGTTTTGTGTGTCTTTAATACATCTCCTACAGTGCCATCCATAATCATTAGGCTTTACATTTCTAAGGCCTTTCTGTCCAATAGAGCTTTGTTTCCTTTAGCTGACAGGCGGTCTTTTCTTGGAGTCTTTGAAATGCAGGCTGAGAAGCAAGCTGTATGCCATTAATCCCACTGTCCCACTAATATTGGTGGTTAGGGGCAGTCCCTCCAAAGAAACATCCACCTCAATTAAAAAGATGCCAACATACGAATGAGGCTCACCTGGTGAATGTAATGCACATTTAAGGATCACTGTGACAAGTGTCTGACAAACTACAGAATTAGCCAGTTTCTTCAGTGTGAGTCACATTAAACCAAGGTTTTGCCATTTATAGGTACGCCTATTCATTAGCATAGTTACCACCATGTGATTTAGAAGTATCTTTTATTTTCCACATTCAGATGTGAGAATATGAGATACAGGCAAGTGAGGTGCATGGTATGCTTAAAATCACATGAAGATTCTCCAGAAACATCAAGATCCTGGTCAATGATCACCAAACCACTCTCTGCCTAATTGCCTTAGCAGTAAATAAAAGAAATTTCTTTTAAGCATATGCCCACATGTCATGTGCTTTGTGTTTGAAGTAATGCTGCTCAAGGCTACTTTAATTAAGCAGCAGCTTTGATTTTCTATTATCTGATACCTAGGAAGGTAAAATCCACCATTCCACCCTCTACAGTGATTGGGTGGGGCAGGATAAAATAAAACAAATTTTAAATGTCTGTAACATCAAGATACAATTTTTGCTGTTGAAGGGGTACCCAGAAGTCTCTTTAGGAAGTTGTTGTGCCCATCCAAGGATAGCATTTGCTAAAGCACTATTTAAGTTACTGGTTCAAAATTTTCTCAGCCTTGGCTTTATTTTCCTCCCCTGAAGCATGAATATAGCAGTAGCTCCACCACTTAAGCTGTGGGAGAGACAGAGCTGAGTTAAGGCTCCCCTCTGCATTTTAATGTTTTAAAAAGAGTTAAAAAGGAAAAAGAAGTACTTTTTACTGCATAATAAAACATAGCAGCTCACTCTGGCCTGACAAATAGCCCAGTGATTCTAGTAAGAAGGGAGAGGTGTTGGTCAGGGCAGAGTCAAACTCTGCAGCTGAGATTCAGTACTTGAGGAGAAAGGCATCCTTTTCCACCTATATTTTTCTTCCGCTCATTGTATGTTTTCTTTTATTCTTCTGGGGAACACTGAGTCTGAATGTTTTACTATGGCGTCACCACGTAACACGTAGACTGTACTGCCACTGTTCCGCAAAACACTGGGCTGGACCTGCACAGACAGAGAGCTTGCCATTTCCCCAGTTTATATGCTGTGCGCTGCACGTGAAAATATTTTACGCATTGTTCAAGGGTATTGCCGGAAGGGAAAGCAATTAAAGTGAAGCTTCATTAGGGAGCAATAATTATTAGTTTAATTGAAGAGCGTGTATTGGGATTATAAATAATATTTTGCACAAAGTTTTAATACTTTCATTTCCCATCTCTTAAAATTTCTTCCTGTTTCCATTCCAATGGGCATTTTCCAAACAGTGTTTCTCACTGAGTCTGTGGTTCAGTAACATGGATGGTTGATTGCATTTCAGAGAATCATTTCTTGATCTGTAGTAAGAACAAGACATAAGACTCCACGTCAGGGATAATCAACTGAAAACAGCAATTCAAGTAATATTGACTGACTTGTTCTTGATCTCACTAGTCTTATGAAGATGACACAGGAGTTAGAGCAGTATAGAGAGGATTCAGTTGCATCTACTTGGCAACCATAAAACAATGCATCTTGGAATAAATAGCGCCAGATTTTCCAGCATTAGACACACAGTTACTGGCTTCTACATCACAAGATTTTTGAAGTGCCTTGTGTGACTGAAAACTTTTAATGATTTTTTTGAAAGCACATGAATACATGCTTCCTCAATGTGTGTGTGTGTCATCACTTGCGGTGATTTATCCTGCTTCCTTCCTGTGTATCTTGACTGGTGCAACTAATACAGTTTCAGGAAACATAATAAGCCGTATTCCTCAAAAAGGTCCTGAGCCAAAGATACCAGGCACTCACATAACTAATGACATGTGTTGGTGCCTGACTCAGATGATTTGCAAAGGTATATTCACTGGCATTGGAGTGCTTCTGCAGAAAGTGGATTTTTTAAGAGGTAGGGGCCTGCGTTTGCATGGTTCATTCTTCACATTGACCTGACATCTCTGCCGAAAAACCTGTATATGAGTTACTGCACTCTTCTGACAGCCCACTGAACAGCATAGGATCAGGCTTTATATGCTTGCTATACCCCTGCTAAGTATTTCCAGTTATAAGCTTCTTTGGAAAGAATGCCTCATCTTCAAAACACAGCCCCGGAGATGAGTGAAAAGTAGCTGCTTTCATAAACAGGATAAACTAGGCATTTGCATGACAAAAGATTTACAGCCACAACAACTAGTAATCTGCAAACCAAATCATTGGTATTTTTAGTGCCATCAAGTCTGCATATTAAGTTCTGTGGGCAGAACTGTTTAAACACAGCCCCGATATTTAATGGCATGTCTGTAAGAAACAACATTCTTCATTGACAGTGAGGGGCCCAGAGTGTGGGGCAGAGTTGTAGCAAGGAGTCATCATGGTGATTGCTTTCGTACTTTTTACAGTATTTGTTCCATTTGTTAGCTAGGAAATACTGTTGGAGCCCCTTGTAATGTTAATGCATGTTCTCTCATACTGCACTGCGTACACTTTTAGGCACCACTTTATAAGCAGCAGCTTATCTGTGTAAATTTTGTGTGATGAATTCACGGTGCTTTTTCTTACACCCCTTCGTTCCCAAAATGGTCACAAAACGGGCCACTAGAAGGCAGCCAGGGACGAATACTGCACCTCTGCACGAAGGTGTACATATGAAGTGTGTGCCAGAGGAAAGAGCAAGAGGCTGGCGATGCTGATGGACTGTCTCTCTACTCCGATTAGCAGCCGACCGCTGCAGAGAGGCCAGCAGTGCGGCAGCCCCCTCTAGGGTATGCCGAAAAGATCGGGCAGAGCATAGCAGCAAGACGGGAAACAACTTGGGAGGGGATGGCAGGGACCAGCCAAGAGTGAACCCCCAAAATCCTACTGGACAGAAAGAAAGAGTCATCTCTGCGAAGGCGTGCACCTGCAGGCACGTTGGCAGTCAAGCTCCACCGCTGCCCCAAAATGCCCCCTTGATACCCCAGTAAGGGGTTGTTACAGAGTGAAAATGGGATCCCCTCCAGATTAGAAAACAGAAAGACAACAGGCAGTAGATCAAAGTATCTCGGTCATCAAGAATGTGAAAATAGCCGTATTGATTTAATTTTACTCAAACGGGTTAGTCTCAGTTGTTTGAAGTTAAGTAGCAAGCTGCCATACTATCCCAGGTGTCTCTCTGTAAGGTTACCACATTTGTTTCCCCAGGTGAAAACAGCAGAAGTGCTCAAGTTACAAAGTGGACCTTAAAACCGTTGTAATGGGCTCCTTAATGAGCCCCTTTCTCCCACCCTTGTCCTTTCTCAAAGAATTCAACATCCATAAAAGACAGTGAAGTACCCTGGAAATGACATCTGTCCCCTTCTCTGAGAGAGCAGCAAAAATAAAAGCTGGGAGCATGCCACTTTCAATGGCAATTTTCAGTGCTCAGAGTAGCCCGTGCTTCACACGGCTGCTGCTTTCTAAGTGCACTGAGTAACAGAAATGTCACACGGTCCTCTGGTATTTATTAACATGCCTCTCATTGCATTGTTAGGTTGGTGTCTGTGTTTCTAATTGAAAGATTGCTTCTGTGAATAACAATGAGAAGTAGTACTGTGTGCCACCTTACTAACCTTTCAATATAGGCTATTCACTTTTCTTCACAAAACTTACCTGTGTCAAGGGAAAAAACGACTGGGTCAGATTCTCATTATAGCCCTACTGATTGCACATCTTCGGATGGGTGATACTTGAATTCAGTTTGCTTTTAATAAGCAAGGTGGACACACAAAGTCATATCAACACAAGTGAAAGGCCTTACTTAGGAGACCTTTAAATTTATTCAAAGTCTATATAGGAGAGATATTAAAACTCTCGTTCTTCAGCAGCATAATGCTATTTAACGCTGTAATATGCAATGGGCCAGGTTTTGCCTTCAGATGAACCTAAATGAAGTCAACAGGCATAGGGACCCTACACACAGGTTTTGCGCTAGTCAACAGAAGCGGTTTTCCTGCTTAGACACCATGCTTTGTGGAAGACCTAAGAGTTCAAAAACGCTTGTAAAAGCCTTTCTCACAGACATTTTGTCAACTCTGATGACTTACGTACTGCAATTCATTTGAGAGCTGCGGCACTGCGTATGAAAAGCTCTCTGGAGCAGAGCACATTTTGTTCTCTGACTGCAATGCCAGGCACACAGACTGCAAGTTTACAGATTGTAGGCATTAACTACAAGCAGTAATTATACTGATACACTTTTGTTTGAAAGTTCAACTCAAAAATCTTTTGCTTTCTCTTATGCTTTCAATTTTGCTTGCTAAGAAGAACAAAAACAAAAAGCAAACATAAAATAAATGTAAACAGAGAAATGTCAGTACAACGCTATCAGCTCAAGGAAAAAAATCTTCACAGCTAATTATGAAATAAAGCCAATCCACAGGAATATTGTTATGAGATAATGGTTTCCTGCTGCTTGATTAGTGTTGTTGTAGGACAGAAATGTTTGCCTGCACAGTAGAAGACAAAAGTCTTGTGACAGTGATCAATTAGAATAACACTGATTTTCTTTTATCATACAACAGAAGGAGATAAGCCATTCTTGTCACACGTCTGTAGTGTTGATACTGTAGAGAGAGTGGTTTTTACTATGACTGGTTTCTAATGGCCTTCAGGACCATGCAGTACAGGCGTGGGTGACAGGCAGGTAGGCAGAAGAAACTGATGAGGAGTGAGAGGAAGCTCACCCCTGAGTCTACAGGGACAGTACCGGCAAGGGGCAAGGGGAGCTCTGCTAAAACCATGGCTTTGGCTGGGCCCCTCTGTTTCCACCAGCATCCTCCATTGCCCAATTTTTCAGCCACAGGGGTCAGATGCCTTATCTAGATCTGCAAAATCCCATAGCTGATGCCACCTAGAACCTCTTTTTGTGTTGAGTACAACGCTTGTTTCGATACCTAAGTTATAAACACAATTTAGTGTTTATCCTAATAGTTCCTGAGACCAAATCAAACTTGAACCGTAAGCACCAGCTCGACTGCTTTATGATTTGGAGAGCAAAGATGTTTTGCACCTTGGATTTTATAATGCCTACTTTTATATTTTATTTATAATACCATTTTTATCATTTGAACAAATTAAAATTTCATGTGGTTCTACATCATCAATCAGATATAACAGAACTATGAAAATAAATTGAAAATTTAATTTGATAATTTTTGTACATAAACTGTGCAAAAATGACAAAATTTATTTCAAAAGGTACTGGAAATACACATTTTTAACCATGAAAATGTTTGTCTCTGGGTCCTATTCCATCTTCCTTAGTTATTTTTGTTATTGTGCTTAAGGCTTAGAATTTTTTCTACTCACAAACCAGATTAGAAATTCTCTAATGCCCTTTGGGTTTTTGTGTGAAAGGAGGAGGAAAAGCAAGAGAGGAGAATCACTGACATTTTTATTCTCTAATAACAAATTAGAAAAAATAGACAAAATGGTAGTAAGAAATAGAAGAATAATGCTATGTATACTCTTTTTCTGAAAGAAGAAATCCTCTTTTTACCTTCAGTGTTATATATTTTTTCAGATTTTTTCAAATCAAAAAGTCATGGGAAAAATCATTTTATTTTAATTTAGTGCCTTTTAAACGTACAGCACAGGCAACTGATTCAAGATGGACTTTTGCTGTGTATGTAAGTGACTGACAATGGTTCAATATAATAGCTATGTGGTGAAAATCAGAAACTACTTAAAGAATTAGTAATTTTAAAATTCATTCATACAAGGTAGTAGTTCTGCAGGAAAAAAAAAGATTCCCATTTCATAAAAATATCCTGGAATAAATAGTCCAAAATCACAAGATTTTCCATTATGATATATCAATGACATACCAATTAAGTCAATGATACCACCATTTCTCACTATCTCTAAATGAAGAGGAGCATCATGCCTTTTGGGGGAGGAAAAAAATCTTCCAAAGATCATCTTTTGTGCTGTTGCCAATGATGTTCAACTATAACCAAAAGAAAACTAAGATAAAGTTCAAATTGCCGTTTGTTATTTTTATTTCCTCTGTTTTTGTTTGCTAGCTTGCAGTAGAACACGTGTGAATTCTTATAGGTTTTATGGCTTTTATGGATCAGTTTGCCATGTCTTACAAACACTGCATTGCACAATATTCCCATAGCACCCATGCTGGAGATTTCACATTTTATGGCTTTTTTTCATAAGCACAGAAAAGTTTGCTTCAGCATCCCTGCACATCTCCATCTCCTGTCATCATCTCAGACCACCTCTGTGGTTGAATCATTTCAATACAACATGACAAGCTGACCTTTTTCAATGGCCCTGAACAGAAACAAGATCCTCACCAGCGTCAGAGACCACAGAAGACATACCTGCTCTTAGCTATGGAGTTCACAAATCTATGCCAGCTTTGGCAATGAAGCTGGAGTCTCTGGACTAAAAAGTTGACTAAAGGAATTTCAGCTACCAAGGTACTGAAGTACATGCATGTAGGCGATTCTCATGCTTCTCTGTAATATTATGTTTAGCAAAATGGCTATGTCGCACTGCTCACACTGCTTTTTTTAAAGTATAAAATCTAAAAGATGGTGTCTGTAAAAGACATTGGAGGACATTTGTGTCTGTCATGGTCCCAGTATCTTTATAAGGTGAATCTATTATTGCAAAAACAGCACATTAGCTACTGTGTATTTCTTTTACTGGTAGGAAGAATACAGCTTGCACTCTTTGAAGAATCATGTCCCTTTTCTCTATCCCTGAATACATTTTCCTATGCCTTGCTTTTCTTTGAATCTTTCTTTGCACGCTTCAGCTCTTTCAGTCTTCCTTGCAATCCTCCTCTTCTTTTCTGCTTTTTTTCCTAATTTTCCTCCAAAGACAGGGAACAAGAGTGTGATACCAGATCATCTGAGTCACCAGACTCCAATGTTGCATAATAGTTGGAGACCCATCACAGATTCAAACCAGACAGATTCACAGAACACCTACCTCACATGCTTCCAAATGACACAAACACTAAAGTCAAAACCAAAACTCCCAAACCCTAGACCTCAGAATGAGAGGTCAAAGGCATTGCTAATATCTAAAGTCTTTGCAAATGCAGGTCATCTGTTGGCAAGCAAATGATGGTACATAAAATTTTCAGAAGATAGGATTTTGCCTAGTCTGGCTGTTTCAACAAATTGGTACCACTTGAGCTTGCTCTTTACTCTTCCTCACTGCCCTCTAGACAGATACGCAAGGTTGGAAGTGATGGAGCAAGGAGGCCCAATGGACACCAGAGCACACCATCTGGCTGGAGAAGTCTAGAAAGAGGGCTCTGCTGTGAGACCTCTCCATAGAAGACAAAATAGCCTGCAGTGAAGGAGGTTGGCCTCTTGCAATCAAAGAAAATACAGCTGATAAACATTAAAAGCCAGAGACTGAGCAGCAGGCAAAATGGGAATTACAGCACAAAGCAGGAGGCCTGAGGCTCCAGTCTGAAGGCAATGGTTACAATGATTTTTTAAGGAGCAACCAGAGACCAAGGGTCTCTTACCTAGTTTCTAATGGTTTCTAATGGTCATGCTGCTACAGACAAACTCAGCTGAAGTCACAGAGAAAACAACACTTGGCAATGAAAAATTAATGACTGAAAAAATCACCACAAAAATACGGGAGACTGACAGGAGATCCCTCAGTTTTCGATAACTGGATAGCTAGATACAGATGTTTTTCCTGCTGTTGCTGCTCAGATCAAAGCAGAGATTTTCAAAAAAGAAATAAGTAGTGTAAACTTATTGCAAATATTATTCTACTTTTCCGCATATTTTGTTAAGCTCACGAGACCCTCAAAGAAAAAGAGTGATTCTCCTGTTGGCTGACACATTGGCTCCTGCGGAATCCGACGGGAGCCCGGGGAGCCAGTGCTGCTCACTGGCCGGCAGAATAGAGCTGCAGGGGTATGTGCTTAGGAAATGAGAACCTGCTCACAGTATACAACTGGTTTCAATAGAAATGAGATAACTACTGCTCACAGGATCTGCAGTTCCTGGGTGTATTCTTCATTTTAAAGTCTAAAAAATATTGGCTAATGGGATGTGCCTCTTCTTTACTGTGTATATATACCACACAAATATATGTGTGTACCCCACTGTATACCACACAACAGTGGGGATCCAAACCTACCTGTTGTATAAAATAACCTATGAGGTTCTTCTGCTCTTTACATCTATGAACAAAGTGCAAAAATTAAATTCATCATCTGTGATGATGGATAAATGTTAACCTTACCGGAGTGGCTGGTAACAGGTAGGAATAATGGGAACTTCTAATGCCTCTATTAGATTAACATTAATTTAATAGTCTAGATACTACGATTCCTGTTCACTTGTTCAAAATTAGCTGAAAATATTTTACAGGTTATTATTCAGGTGTTAACCAAAGCAGTGTGTCTCTCCAAAGCATTGTCACATTTCTCCAGACTTTGATTTTGTTTTCCTGCAGAGCCCAAGGAAAGAAGAAAAGGAACAAGAAGGAAAAGATTTAAAACTCAAAGTGGGGAGACAGGTAAACCATTTTTTTCATGCTTCTGCATGAATGCAATTCTTTTCAATCATAGTACTTTCCGGCTGTTTCAAAGACATCTTTTGATGATGTATTACCCCCTTCAATGGAATTAAAAGTTGGCAGTGCTGTTCAGAAGAGTTTGCTATGGTCTTCCTCTGGCGATCTGGCGGGAATTAGTGTATGCATAGCCTCTTTAAATGAATGGTAACTTTCCCAACTCATGACTGCTCACATCCTATAATTTCACATTTGTTTTAAGTGGTAATTTAAAAATTGACGTGTGAACTGACATGATATGCATATCAAGGAATATTCGTAATTTAATGCCCACACCCTTCTAAAGGAAAATTCTGCTTGATGGCGTACTCGAGAAAATTTTGTGTAAATCTTCCTAAAAGTCTCGAAATGACAGTTACCGAGACATTATATATCTTAACATATAAGTATCTAATACACATTAGATACATTATGTATCTAACATGTATGTTAATAAAAGCAATCAAGGGACGTGTACTGACTGTCTAAACTATTTGGCATTAACAGTGGGATAAAAAATGTGGAAATACCATCCAGACAAAATGTTAAAAAATTAAATAATCTCCATGACTTCAGCAATGTGCAAGCCATCAACAGTATTGACTTACGACTGCTACACACCAGCACTATGAAATCATAACTCCAACATTTTTGTTTGAATACAGACTTTAAAGTGAAATGTCCAAAGCTAGATTCTCTGTATTTTTTCCCCTTTGACACAGTTTCACAGATTCCCTCACTAGTCTTCTGAAAAATAACTTCAAAAAAGAAAAAAAAAGGTCTTATTTAATAAATTTATCATTAGATGGCTTTTCTTATGACTGTATTTACCTTACACTTTTTACTGTGTCTCAAGTTAGGGAGATTTCCTATCATTTTTTTTTAAAATACAGCAGAATCAATGGGTTTGAGAAGGGAGGAGTGTTGCAGCTGGAGGAGAGTGTGCAGAGGAGAGAGAAAAAGGGAGAGAGGAAGGCATGACCAGACCCACTGACCCTTCACAGCCCCTTGCCCCCTGACTGACCCAGGCTGGCTCTCCTCCTCATTTTGCCTCTTCCAGAAACCACTCAGCTGCCATGAGATAATCAAATTTTGCTGACCTAAGAATGAGAATAAAGTCATTCTGCCTTCATCCATGAGGGATGGGGGGAGGGAAGATGGGGTTTTGCTTTCACCGCTGAGAAGTCTGGACCTGGCTCTGGAAATAGTCATAAAATTTATAAAACACCAGTACAATGCACGCATTCCTGCATATTTGAAAGAGAGGGAAAAACATGTGAAAAGCAAGGGGTTTGACTCTCCAGGCCCTCCATATGTGGAATTTCCATCCACATCAGTTGGAGCTCAGTATCTGAAAGGCTCACAGAAGCAAATCCAAAAGGATATGTAAAACCAGTAGAGATGTTTGTTTTTTTTTTCATGTGAAACCCAAAGCATTTAGCTTACTTCACAGAACAGAGAGTGCTACCCTGAAGGCTTCTGTAAGTGTGATTCAATTTTAATCAAAATAGTGGCTAGAGAACTAGGAAAGCAGAAATGCCATTTAATTTAAATACAGCACCCCCCCATCCAGCATTCATTTTTCCTGCCCCCACCACATAAAAATTCCTCCCAAGAAAGAATGTAAAGAGCTTTTTTGAAGATGGTAGAGATTTCCATTATACCACAATGCAGTCATTTATTAAGCAAGGAAAATGAAGTTTTTGCAAAAAAGTAATACAATATGTGGTGGAAGCTGCAAAAGACATTAAGTCAAATTTAGAAAGTCTAAACTTGTGAATTCCAAGCACAGTTGTGTAATATTGCCCAAAATAGTTCCGGCACTCTAGCAGGAATGGACACAAAATTTATTTACTTATATGCATATGGAAAATTTATTTCAGTAAACTTCTGTGCAATTTTACAACGTCAGAACTCAATGTGTAACATATACCAGGGAAAAAATATTTGCAAACCACTAAAATCAGTACATTGCTTTTGATTTATTATGACAGAGTTTTAAGACTCAAAGAAATGCATATTGCAGAGCTAACAGGGAAAAGCAGTAGCTGAACCATGAATTCTTTGAACTAGCGTAGCTATGTTTTCAGTTGTATTTGGAGGACTAACAGTAGGCAGAGGAAGATTTCACGTGTTACTAAGTCCAAGAAAACATATCTAAATATAATTCAGCATAACATAATATAAAATAACATGCTGTCATAAAGGGCCCTACAACGCTGTGCTAGGGAGAAGTGCATATGCTGATATATGGAAATATATCGGTAAGAAAACATAGGAATATATCAATGAAATGTATCTTCATCAGAAATGTTGTGCACAGTCATTCCAATAACAGTCAGTTGAAACTCTGGTTCTGCCAGCTTTTTTCATGGACTGGTCAGGAGCTTGGATGCCTAAAATTTTGCATTGGAGAGAGTCCTGCCATCCAGACCTGACCGCTGAAGGTTGTAGGCTTCTTACAACCTGATGTCCCAGGGCAGCCCTACCATGCATGCTGCCCCCCAGATGGGGACGTCTCTCCTGCCCCAGAATGGCCTGCAGTCTTCCGCCTGTAGTCTTCCGCCTGTGTGCCAGAAGCCTCAGTAGACCAGGGTAACACAAAAGTTAGGTAAAAAAGTTAGAGTTTCCTGAGGATGTTCTAATTACCTCATTATGTAATTCTGAACAGAAGTGAACTCAGACATGTGGTGCTGAGGGAAAAGATTATTGCCTAATAATTTTGGCAAATTATTCTCCCTTGATGTACAATTTTGTGGATGCCATTTACTTCATTGTGACATATTATCTCTAATATGGAGGTTATATGCAAGACATGCTGTAACGTTTGGGAAATTCACCTCCTACTTTGAATAAGTAAATCCCTTCCTACATTTTTTGCCCACACATGGTACTGTAAAATCATAAATAGAAAACAGCACCCATTCTGCTCTTCCTGAAAGCTTGAAAAGATTATGACAGATTAAGTGTCATAAATATTTCTTATTTATGTCTGCTTTGAAGTCCCTTTTATCACTTGAGGTATAGAAGTGCTTGTCTTTTGAGGAAAATGAGCATGGGTTTTTTTGACAAAGTACGACCAAGTTATAACTGTCACAGAGGAAAATGCTATATTCATGTCTCCAGGTAATCCGTACACATTCAAAGGCCTGAAGTCCTCCAAGAAGTGTCACAAATACAAATAATGCTTCTGCATGCTGTGTTTTATGTTTGCTCCAAAGATTCAGCTCGCAGATGTGAAAAAACAACTGTCTCTTACACAGACATACGCAGATTAATTCAGGCTATTTTTTCACGTCTATATTACTTCAGCCACTAATTTGACAGCATGTTTTCTCTTGCAAGTACTGTAATGGAGTTCGTTGTGCTTTCTTCCATACTAGTCCCATCTACTTTAGTAATTCTTGTCTATCCTGACCCGAAGCTCCACTGATACGAACATCAAAGACCATTGAGATGCAGAATAGTGGGAAGCCACATAACAGCATGATATTTTGTATCCAATCATCTACCTGTAGGGAGAAAAAGAACCAAATATTGTCCTGACAAAAGGCTATTATCTGCTTCTTTTTGAAGAAATTAAATTCATTTATCTTGTTTCCATTCAAATGTTAGTGTTCCTTTTGTCTTTTGTGGTTCCCCAAAGTCATAAATGCTTATCTGATTCTGTAACAATTATAATGTTTGCTTTAAAATGTCAGTCTTATGTATGCAAACATTTTTTTTATGATATGTTAATTTACCGCATATTTAAAAATAACTCAACTACATAGGCATAACGATTTTAAAATGAGCGTTTTCTACTTGAAAAGCACAGTAGGTTTATGCTCACTAATTGTAGATCCATACAATTTCCACAGACCCAAACACTAAAAAGCAACTCACAGAGAAGTATTGTGTGGTTCTGAACTTTGCTTGTCATCAGTTAAACATGATCCTACTGAAAACTTCTGAACTGTGCCCAAAATTTCTGAAACAGCTAGGCTGATGTAGATTTCTTGTTACCCTCTATTTCTCACCAATTCTAGAAGAGAAGTTAGAAAAAACAATGATGTACTCAGAGGAGACTCAAATGCAGCACAGAGTGTAAGGGAAACTTAATAAAACAGGGCAACAAGGATTAGTCCTTGACAGCCACGGGATTCATAGGTTTTAGTAAAATTACAAGATTTTAAATAAACATTTATCTGTAAGATAAGATAATCATAGAATCATTTAGGTTGGAAAAGACCCTTAAGATCATCAAGTCCAACTGTTAACCTAACATTGGCAAGTCCACCTCTAAACCATGTCCCCAGGCACCAGGTCTACACGTCTTTTAAATACCTCCATGGGTGGTGACTCAAACATTTCCCTGGGCAGGCTGTTCCGATGCTTGACAACCCTTTCAGTGAAGAAATTTTTCCTAATAGCCAATCTAAACCTCCCCTGGCGCAACTTGAGGCCATTTCCTCTTTGTTATTGCTTGGGAGATGAGACCGACCCCCACTTCGCTACAGCCTCCTTTCAGGTAGTTGTAGAGCAATAAGGTCTTCCCCTCAGCCTCCTTTTCTCCAGACTGAATAATCCCAGCTCCCTCATCTGCTCCTCATAAGACTTGTGCTCTAGACCCTTCACCAGCCTCGTTGCTCTTCTTTGGACGCGCTCCAGAACATCAGTGTCTTTTCTTGGAGGGGCCTAAAACTGAACGCAGTATTCCAGGTGGGCCTCACCAGTGCTGAGTACAGGGGGACAATCACTTCCCTAGTGCTGCTGACCACACTATTTCTGATACAAGCCAGGATGCAATTGGCCTTCTTGGCCACCTGGGCACACTGCGGGCTCATATTCAGCCAGCCAGCGACAAAGACCCCCAGATCCTTTTGCACCAGGCAGTTTGCAGCCACTCTTCCCAAAGAGGCTATAGGAATATCCTAACCCTGAGTTACAACAATTTTATTAAACTGCTAGGTCTGAGTAGTAGGAAACCGTGGAAAGATGAAAAGTCACAACTGATAAGATGACTGTACAGGTACGTAATAGTTACACAGACAGAACAATACAGTAGTCTATTGAGTTGATTCAGAGATCCCAAATGTTGTCCCTTCACAGCCTGTGAAGCCTTTTCTTGTGGAGATAGCCTTTACCCAGCAAAGCCAACTGGTAAATTGCACACCTACGCAATGCTTCACTAGCCCTCTTCTGTAGCTTTTCCCCGTGTCCCCACCCTGTACGCTGCATTTTGGCATTGTAGTTCTGTCACAAGTTCCCTGCTTAACCAAGCTGTTCTCCCAATACATCTGTGTACTGCGACAGAATATTCTTGTGCTTGCAGGAGGCTGTCTTTAAATCCCTGCCAGCTTTCCTTAGCTCCCCCGCCCTTCAGAGCTGCTTTCCATGGCAACCCACCTTGCTTCCCGACTAAGTACCTATCTGCTGTCCTCAAGTGCAGGATCCATATCCTGCTACTCACCTTTCTCACTCATCATGGGATCTACTCCTTCATGTCTGCTGCAACCAAAGCCACATCACACCCGTGCACATCTTCAGCTCTGCTCCTGGGCAGCAAATTCTGGTCACCCTGACGGGCTCAGCTCACCCACGGTCTGTGACCTGCAGACTTCCTCACGTTACTTCAAGCAGATTTTACCGACTTCCTCACCCTGACCAGGAGGACCATAGCACATCCCCACTACCTGGTCACCTTTACTGCACCTAGGGATCCTACAAGGTTATATTCAGCCTGTCTGTGAAGAGGATGGTTTTGGAAATCAGGCATGCACACGTACTACTATCTTTTTCTTTCTTTGTTTTTCTTTCTTTTTTTTTTTTTTTTTTCTTGACTGTGACTTCATTTGGAAATGCTTTCTGCTTTTAATAAATGGTATTTTACGGAAGCTCTTGAGTTATGAATTATCACTGTCACTAAGCTGGAGGCAGTGGAAATGTAGGGCTCTTGACATTAACAGGACCAGCTAAAATGATACTGGTTATACAGGGAGACTGCAATCCACATTTTACTGTGAAAGTCACTGTTCTGTTCAGAGAGGCAGCTAAAAGCTGGACAGTTAATAGGGGTGCACAGAGAAAGAGTGACCAAGAGAGAGCTGGGAGAAGGAAACAAAGCCCTGTATTCTTCTGACCTCACACCAACACTCATCAAATGACAGATCAGCATGTGAAGAAAAGTGAATCAAAATTACCCCAAAATGGTCAAGATGGTCCAATTTGAAAACGTTTTGTCTTTTTGCCTCACCTGTAATCTTGCCTTGATGTCCTGATTGTCCTTCTCCATAGGGGAGGAAGATCATCCCCAGGCTTGGGGGCTGCTAAAGAAAAGGATCAGACTAAAAGGAAAGATAAGACCAGAGAAGCATGTCACAGACCCCACTTCAGTTATTATTTAAAATCTTTTCTTCCTTTGTTATTTATCTTTCTTCTCCAGAACCAAAGCAGAAATATGAATTACTGTTTAAATTGAGCAGAAAGTAACTTCTCTCTATGAAGCAATAAAAACACCATGAGAATTGGGCACGTGGCCAGATTTGTTCCACAATGTGAAACCCCTGTGGGCCTTTAGGACGCCAGTGAAAGACCCTGGAAAAATCGGTAGAAGTGGGTTCCAGGAAGAACTTAGTAGCTGACACAGTTAGCCACCAGCAAATTAGAGAGTTCGTGTATAAGGATCTTACAAGCATGACATGCTGGAGTCTGGCACGAAGGCTGGAAAGTTCATTAACCCTTATACCATGCAAGTGGTAGTGTAACCAGATGACAGCTAGCATAACTTCGACCTATCCTTCAGCACAGCTTTCTTCCCCTAAAATGCTTCCTGTCTTTTCTCAAAGGAAACATTAAAATTACTTTACCGATGATAAAAAAATGAAGCCACTCATTTTTGCAAATCACTGTATTTTCTGTGAGTCAGATTGTAATAAGAAACTATGCAATACTACTGAATTCTGCTAGGCCTTCTTTCCCCTTCTGTATGGGCAAGATTTCAAAATATTTAAGGTTCAAAATATTTCTCCAATAAAAATTGTACTTATTTCAAATGAGTTTTTATACATATATTTTATCTGTAACAATATTATATAATTATATTATTTATTTTCTGTAGGTGTTTATTTTATGTAAAGAATAGTCTTACTTTAGTTACTGAAATGTGAGAGTAGCAGTAGCTAAGGAGATAAGATGATGTAATAAATAATTGTGTAATAATAACATTTATGTTACGTGGGTATTTTCTTTCAGTAGGGAAGGACAGAAATTTACAAAATATTTATTTTTCTGCCAGTAGTATTTTCGCTTTCTGGGAAGTGTGATACACAGAAAAGTAGCCATGGGTACATGTTAAAAATATCACAGTTGATGTTCCCTTTCAGCTTACACAGACTAGGATCTGGGATAAAACAGTTTTTCCTTTTTAATATCAGGAAATTATTATACTCTTCCAGTTACTCACCAGTAACTGTGAGAAATTACTTTTAGCTACAGCTAATCTACAATAATTTAGAAATTAAAAGTCAAAGCAGATCGTTGCCTTGAATAAAAAAAAAGAAATGCATGAATGCATTAGGAGCTTTGAGAGGTTGTGCTTTAGTTAGGTTATAATAACAAAACATCATTTAGAGTATGTTAGAGTTGAACCTAGCAGAGTTACAAACAATAAGCTGCAATTCACTCTTTATCGGCTAAAACAGTCCAGAACTCTTGAGGGTATTTTTTCTGAAAGTACATTTAGTCATGCAGAATAGCAAGTCATCAGTCCATTTGCAACACGATAATACACACACACATACATGTGCATCTGTCTGCCTGTCTTTACCTTCAAAATACGATTACCGAATTTAAAAAAAAAAAAAAAAGTCTCCTCAGACATATGGTATTTTCTCAATAGATTTGTTCCTTTAGGAACGTATTAAAATATCTTCTGGGTCAGAACAAAGGTCTTTTTCACTGTCCTGCCTCAGAAAGTGCCCAGTAGCTGATGTCTAGGAAAGAAGATAAACGCAGGAACAAATGTATGGATTCTTTACCCAAGGATGATAAAGCAGTACTCATCAGTGTTTCAATTTTTCATCAATAATTTAGTTTTCCTTGTTCTTCTCAGCAACACAAAACACACTAAAAAAGTTTTTAAACAGTCACTTTTCCAGACCAGATCTGATCTAGAAAACAGACACAGAGCTTGGTGGAAGACTCAAATTTGGGACTTCTTGAAGAGACAGGAAAAACTAGAATATTTTCCAGTTTGAACACATCTACTATAGACATGATCAGCTCATTTAGTTTAGTTTTGAATCCTGACATTTTGCATCTGATATTCTGCTCTCTGCTTCTTTAATTTATTCCCTCAGGTGTTACAACCCAGAAGACTTCTCAAAGTGCCTATGCAAGTGCAGGTAATCATTTAAAAATGCAAAAGCTGAAATAAACACAAAAAAGAACCCTGCACATTTTAAATTAGACGTTTGACAGTGTCGTCTCATTTTAATATAATTCCTATGGATGTGGTTTGTGAAAGAAACGCAGATTTTATTTCTCAGCATGAAGAGTAGAAAGTTTCTAGTCACCATGTATCTTTACTCATAAGGGGAAGCAACTCCCAAATGGCAGCTGCAAGACTGTCTATCTAAGGGCTGAGCTGCAGCTAAGTGTTAGGGGGAAACTAGTAGATCATGGGGCTCAAACAATGTTAAGTGTAAAAGAAAACCTCAAGGTCTGACTCTCATATGATGTAAATCAGTTTAGTTGCTCTGCAAACAGATGCACGGTTACACCAGCTGAACACTGGCTCTCGTTTGTGATCCTTAATTACTGCCTGGCCCAAAAGACAGCGTTACATGTGAAGCAGGTTTGTTAGGAGACAAAGTACAGCATTTTTATTAACCACAAGAGTATACAAATCAACTGGTCTTTTCTTACACTGACATGAGCACGTCATTACAGAGCGCAAGAAAGACGTTTAACACTTAGCCAAGTCACACCATACTAATATGAAGTCCACATTACACCAACACATAAATCTTCCTTTCAAAACACGGGTAACTGATGTCCATCAGCTCTGAGTGGGATATGCTGTTAAGCACCAAAGTGACTTGAGACTTTTGCATAGCCCAGGTTATGCAGCAGCATTTTTCAACTTACAGTGGCAGCAGTTTCTGCTCCCTTTCCTGAACTCCTTTTCTGCTTTTGTACAACATATGAATCTACAGCGTACTTCAATATAGTTTGGTGACCAATGAATCCTACCTACCAAATCCTTGATGATTTTGTCAGTTGAGATGCCAATACCAATGCCAATTTTCGTGCCAAGAACAAGCACTGAGAGTCACCTCCAAAAATCAGAGGGCAAGCAGCAGTTGCAGAAACTCTCATATTTTCAAG
Organism: Fratercula arctica; assembly: GCA_947846985.1. Taxonomy (NCBI): domain Eukaryota; kingdom Metazoa; phylum Chordata; class Aves; order Charadriiformes; family Alcidae; genus Fratercula; species Fratercula arctica. The sequence goes on along the minus strand of CANTUZ010000026.1, from coordinate 36,643,526 downwards.
TTCAAGCTGCAGATTTCAAGCATGGAACACACTGGTTAGAAAATGAGTAGCAGGCGGTTTCAAACACTGGTAGCAGGTAGGAGGGTTTCTGTTAGTTTTTTTCAATTAAAAATTTGTTAGAAAATACAAACATACTTCTCGAATCAGAAGATTTGCTATTCATTGAAGTATCATTGCTTGTCTCTGAAAATCTGTGTATTACGGAGCTTCTGTCCCCATTTTTGAGAGAATTTAGTATTACTGAACAGTAACACATTCACAACCCAGGGCACCAATGTTCTCTGAATATAAAAGAAAAGTGGCACAATTATAAAAATATTCTTCTCTGCCATATAGCTTTCATCTGTAGAGAGGAAGGATCAAGTATTACCTTCTTAATTCCAACCAAAAAGTGGCACTGACTTTATTGTCTGTTGAGCTGCAGTCAAATGTGTTGGTTGCTGGGGTCTTTGTGTAGACTACCTTCAAGGGTGCTGATTGATTTCAAATGTCATTTTAACTTCACTAAGAACTATTTGCAGATGTGGAAAAGATCCATAAGTTGTCATGGAAAATGTTTCTTTTTCCCCCCCTATCTTTTTAAAAAATGTGTGTTCTATATTTGAGGAAGAATCCTAAATATTATTCTAGAGTTCATTCCTTATTGAATAATTCAGATACTTAATATGAATTCTGTTGAAGCCCACTACTGTAATGCCTTTCATTTCATATTTTTCATTTTCTTCTTGTAGTGGAAGGCCATCATCAACTTGTTTCACATGAGCCACTGAAGTACTACAGATTATAACTAATTTTAACCACTATCAGTCAATAATTAGTTGTGTAAACCTTTATTCTTCTGCAAATTATTGCATTTAGTTAAACAGGATCATTGGACTATGCACACTGTAGTGAGTCCAAGGTTCTATGATCAGTTTTCACCCTATGTCTGAGAGGTAAAGTACTCCACTCATTAACACAGGAATAATCCTCACATTTCCCTACTAATTCCATATTTACAAGAGCACACCAGGATTTCAGGGAACAAATGTAAAGTGCAGATAGCCAACTGACCAATCGGATGCAAATCATGATGTCATTGTCAGTATTTTTCAGTCATTTTCAGTCAGTGTTTAAGATGTTGGATGCCGTTTAAAGGCTCTAGCACGCATCACATTGAGTTTGTTGTGTTAATTAAGAATATATCAGTTTGGGAATATATTTAAAGTGAATTCTGTGTGTAGAGGGAGTAACATAAGATTCTCTGGTTTGATTTATATAAGATCTGAAAAATGGTGGCCATTATCTAAATTTGGAGGAAATGAAGGAACCTTAGGTAAAAGTGACAGTAGCTTCTAAATGTTAACATGACAAAAAAGGCCACCACTGAAAGAAATCAACACAATTCCAACTTGTCCAAAAATCTTCCTGTATTACATAAAATTTGCCAGCCAAATGGAATACAAATGCATTCTTCAGTCTCAGGAACAGGGAATAAGAGCTCTTACATAAAATGCAGGGAGTTTATGAGAAAAAGAGATGTGCCAAGAACCAGCTTTGGTAGCTCCTCCACTGGAAGGTCAGAAGACTCATGCTGGCTGAAATTTGATGATGTGCGATGTGACTAATAATTAATCTGTAATGATATCTCCAACCATCAGGAAGACTAAGGACTGAACAATCTTGAACACATTATTATACTCTTAAATCTCAGAAATAGAGCACGACTGCTCTTGTTTGCCTTGATATGTTCATTGACTTTTCTCCAAATATGAAAAGATATTTTCCTCAAGGATCACCAGAAACATAGATCAAGTTTAATATTACATAAAATATAGCATGCAGAGTAGTATAAGTGGTGTGAAAGGCACTAAGCCTCTAGTCTGAAGAAAAGGGTGGCGTTTCTGACTTTTCAGCTGATATATTACATTAAACCATATAATCTCTCCATTAAATAATCTCCCTTCAGTTTCTCTTTTTACAAATAGTAATAAAGTTACCCACCGTCTTTTGTGAAAAGTTAAAATATTTGTCTATCAATCTAAGTGACCTGAGCAACAAATACAGATGAACTTGAATCCTCATGCAGAACACAAAGAATATATTAGAAGAATAATGTGAGGCAAGATGAAACAGTGGACATGTAAAAGAACTAGAGAGGTAAGTTATTTAAGATTGGGAGAAATAAGGGCAGAAGCAATGAGGCTGGCACTGTGCTGGAAATGAGCTTCTGCCTAATGTTTTTTATCACATGCCTGTTCTCTGGATCTTTTTCCATTAGATATCTTCTGTTCAGTTTTCTACAATTACATGGGATGAGACTGACAAGTCCAGTGATTATTCTAGACCCTGGTTCCAAACATACACTAACTCTATGTTTGAATATCCAAGATCAGGGGGGGAAAAAAAAAAAAAGATTTAGCCGGCACCCACACACAGTGCCTGGCCGTAAGGAGAGTAAGGAGAGCATTCAGCCATAACATGCATGCTATAAGAGTTGGAAAAATTATTTATGTTGAATCAGATAATGCTTAACAGATATTGTCCTGCTTATGAGTTTTCAGTTATTACTGACTTCCTTTTTTTCACTCACTTAAAATATATGAATGCTGGTTACTAGTTTTAGGAAAATGAATAATCAGTAAAGAAAAGAAAAACCTGTTGTAACACCAATGCAGGAGTAGTTCTTTACATGTCCTTGAGTGTTCGATTTGAAGTGTGATGGCTTTTATTTGAAATCTGTGAACAAAGTCCCATTATGACTGTGATCCTTTAAGAGCTTTCCAAAATGCAAAAAGATTTGTGTGTGTGTGTGTTCTGCATATATATATATTGGGGGGATACATGACTTTAGATACCTTATAGTACCTTTACATGTAAACCTGTGCACACTATGCAAAGTTTTGGTCAGTCCGCTGCTGAACAAGAATTTTCTGGGTTTTGGCAAATGTCCTTTTCCTTCTACATCAAGATACTTATCTAACTAGGCATAAATTGTAACTGCTCTTTTTAAAATGCAAGATGCTTACTTCCTCTGCTTGCTTTGTTCCTTTCTCAACAGTCAAACCAAACCAATCCTATCATATGCTAAACACCAGGCTGTCATGAACTCCCAGCAGGCAGAGACACTCATTCAGTATCCCAAGGACTGAGGTCTGTACAAGTTCACTGGCTTACCAGTGAACTCTGAAATGACAGAAAAACTGTTCTCCTCAAAAGTGACAGCAGTGTGACTGATTTTATGCTGGTAAAGGTGTGCCCACAGGGTACTCATAAATACACTAATAGCTTGCATATGTGAGGAACAGCATTGGTTTCTTTAATTCCTGTGGGAGAGGGAGGGGAAGATTGTATTTTGCACATGTAGACTATTGCTGTACAATTTCCTTTGGTGCCAGATGCTAATACATTGTGCTTACAGAATGCCTAATCTGTAATTTTCTGTATTTATAATTTTTTTTATATATATATAGAAAATTTATAATTTATAAACATTAAAAACATACATTTATTTGAAAGGTTACACATAAATACTACAGCTATACTCCTTTTATATATACTAAAATGATGTGATATGACTGCTTCACAAAAGCAATTTATTTAGCTATTTAAAAGTTTGTGTTTATGGTTCCTCTCACCTCTGTTACAGGGTGCCATCCTAGGATGACTGTACACTCTCTGATCTATGGAGAAGCATTGATCATTTTCACAAATTCACTCCAAATTCTTGTGCATTTCTACTCCAAGGCTACGATAAACGTCACAGACGTGTTTTTAGGGAGATGGTTCTCCTCTTAAAAGATGACTTACAAATTGGAGAGAGACTATACAAAGACGTGTATGCCACAGAAGTCAGAACAAGGTCAGTCTTCACGGCTTTAGCCATTTGTTTTTGATGGTATTTTGTCCCAGACCTCTCATGGCCTGAATGTTTTCTCTTCAGTACATGAAGTCTGTAGCAAAGTGCCAAAGGTCAGATCCTCGGCTGGCATAAATCTGTGGTAAGTTCCACTAACTTATCAAAATTATGCCAATTAATACTGCTGAAGGTCTGTCTCATCATCATTTGATTGTTATAGAAAATCAGGCACACTGTTTGCTCAGCCTAAGTGTTTCAAAATAATACTACAGTAGAAGCACTTTTAGGTAAAAGAAGGGATAACATGCAGTACTTAATTTTCTGTGTGACTCTCTGAAGGCAAATGCTAATCTTTACATAATTTTCCCACTGATTCAGCCTCCATGGAGCAAAGCAGATTTGGGAAGGTCAAAACAAACTTATATGGTAAGATCTAGAACAGATTTATATTAATCCTATGTAAATTCATGCAGACTGATTGTCAACTATCTTTTGAAACCACCTTCACAGGACGGTATCTCTTATTTTCCATGATGTAATTTATTTGGCATGAAATAATACTAAGGCTGGAAAAAGCTCAGAAAAAGAGTAAGGGGGAAAGCTGACTGACAAAACCGTTCAGGGAATTCCTTGAGCTGTTCACAAAATCTGAAACTCAAATCTCCCAGAGCACATAGCTCTAGCTAAACCTAGATTTTCTAATATTAACGTTTAGTCAGCTCTTTGTACCTGAGACTAGCATACAGAACCATGAAGAGAATATTCAGCATTACAACACTTCTGTTTCCCTTTATGCTTTTCTTCTATCGTAGTTTTTATAACAAGTATAATGGGAAGATTTCTTTTGGCAAAGAAGCTGATTAAGTGTTCCATTTAATAACATGATGCAAAGAATGCTTTCTTCAAACAAGGCCCCTGTTCCTTTCCTGACCAACTGGAGTTCTGTCAACTCTTTTGTTTGTACATGTACCACCTGTATTGAATCAAATTGGCTAGTGTAATTACACTACACTGAGGTAAGCCTTTTGGACACTAATATTCTAGGAGCCAAATATCTTACCTGCTGTCTTCTTTCAGCTTTACCATCTCCTATTTCCCAGAAAGCATTGTAACAGTAATCACACTGTTTTAAATTCAATTTGTTTTGAAACCTATGTCCGCCTCCAGAGAAGGCAACCAAGAAAACAAAGACCAAGGTGACTAAGAGCCTGAGATGCCTGAATCAACGTTTAGATACCACGCGCATTTTCATCCTCATATGATGCAGTGCGGGTACAGGTAGTGTCCGAGCCTGTAGACCCATTTGAACACTGATATTTATGTTGCAGAGTCACAAAAAATGTGAAATCATGAAAATACAGAAGAAGGATCTAATCCTAAGAACAGGGTCCACCCATTGGTATCAAAACTGAAAACTATTAGCTTTATTCCAAATACATAGTTGTCTGTCAGAGTGTTGTGACAAAGTTAGCCAGTTTTGCGGTGGTGGTGGAGATGTAATTAGAAGCAATGGTTCAAATTTCACTCTTAGGAGCTAATAAGCTCTCTGTGACAGGTGAACTATAGGATAGTTGAACAACTCTTGTCCTGTGCAGCTGAAGATGGCTATGCCCAAGTGTGCTAACCTAGCAAATCAAACACTGTACATAACTTGGAAAAGGCAAACAAAGATATCTGGGAGTGCTGAGGAAATAGCTCCTGAGAGACTTGTGCTTTGACACCAGCTCTGTCATGTTAGGGGCAACTGTGTTTCCTTGTTCACTAGATCCTGACACCAGCTGAATATAAGGAAGTTACTGAGCCAGTAATCCTACAAAGAGAGGCTTCGGCATAGAAATCAAAGTGACATGCTGAAAATGCTGAGCCAGTAACACTGCAGAAGTCCGGGCTCTCACACAAAACCGGGCAGCTTAAGCAGACGAGGCAGTAATCTCACCCCCAACACACGCACACACACACACACACACATCCCCCAGGGAAAAAGAAAGAAAGCAAAAAAAAGACAGAAGCGCTCTGATAGCATTTCATTAAGTTCATTTTCCAGACAGGAACCTGTATAGCAGTCTAGCCATTGACATCAAACCAGCATACCAGTGCAAAACCAGTTCCCATGCTTATACGACCTGTTCCTGTACATCAAACTACTAAAAAAGAGGTTCTGATGATCCAACGAGTGAGAGGGGTTGTGACATCAGCCCCATTAGGAATTACTTAGCCAAAACTTTGCAAAGAAAAGCCTGTGCCTTGGTGTCAGACTGACAAGACAGAGACATTGACTCAGAAACATTCCAACTTGGACGTTCACCTCAAACAAACAAGAGTGCATTTCTGAGCCAAGAATTTTAAAAGGGCTTATGCCTTAGCATTATCACAGCAAGGTAGCTGTCTTTACAGAACAACCACACAAAAAGCCAGTACCTTGGCATCAGCCCAGTAATTGAGAACTGCTAAGTCAATGATCTCAGAGGGGCTTGCTATGTGTCTGTCCAGGAACGCTCAGCAGTGAAAATGTGAAGAAAATGGAGACACCAAAGATCTCCATCTGCTCTCTAACATTGAGGGATGAATTTGTCAGTTTTCTATATTCATTCACAACGGTGTAGTAAATTGCTGACAGAAATGAGGGTGGTGAATGCACAACTAAATCAGAAATATTTCCCTGTTCCACTCAAACTTCCGCACATGCCACACAGCCACACAGCAAGCATACACATGCACACGTACACACACACGTGTAGATTTTCTTGCCTCTCCTTTAAGCTCATACTGTAAATCCTGCTCTAACGCACAATATGATGCTGTGCACTACAGCACCTTACAAAAAGTAATATTTATTGACCGCTCCTTCTCTGCTTGATTTAACAAACTCCAGAAATCCTGCAACACCCAATTTTTTTCTGACTTCCACATAATTTGTATATTCACTGAACCAACTCTTACACAGAGTTTTTCTGGTTTGGGGATCCAAGAAAAGATGTAGCATGGGTAACCTCTGAGTAGCAGAACTGAAGACCAGTTTGCCTAAAAAGTCAAAAAGCTATATAATTAGTACACTGGTGCTGTTATCCCTTAGTTTCTACCATGTCAACTTCAAAACAGGGTATGATGTATTCTCATTTTGAGAACATGGATTTGTTTGTAACTAAAGCTATATTTCAAAGATTTTTTAATAAAATATTTTGTTTTATATTTCAACACTAATATATTAGTGTAAACAAAACAGGAAAGTTTGAGAAGTGCCATTGAGAACGTAACTTTAACAGTGAATTGGTTCTCTTCATTCTGATGGTGCTACCTGGCTCAGTGTCTGGTTTTAAAAAACAGGTTAAGTAGGATAATAATTGGTACACTATATATTTTAATCACTTCAAGATTGCATTTTCTTTGCCTCCAACTTGTAGCAGAAGGAACTAATACATAGTAGCAACCCACCCTAGAGTAATTAAGTCCATGTCTGAGAAAACATGTAGCGTCTTAAATGGAAAATGTATTTTCATACTCCAGACCCATAAGTAAGGAGACCTCTTCTGACTTAACAGATACCATACCAGATATCACCCAGTCAAAGTTCCAGGGAACAACTGCAGTTCAACAGATGTCTCTGAGGCAAATACAGTAGAACCCTTCAGAGGGTTTACTGCAAAAATGCTTTTTTGTAGACACTTTCAATCTTGACATACTTCTTCATCTGTCTAAAGGACAGGAACTTGGTGAATGTCTTCTTTAGCCAAAGTAATGCACACTCGTTTCCTGTCTAACATTTAGTCATCCCAAATTTGTGCATTGTCCCACCAGCACAGCTAAGAAAAATTGTGTCTAAGAATAACTGTATGGTATATTTACCATGTTGATAATAAATTACAGTGTCTTCTGTCAAAACTTAGAAGAGGATGGAACTGCAAGCAAGGAGGTGGCAGCTATACTGAAATTACAATAAAACTACTTTTTTCAAGCAAAGGCACATCCAACATAACTGAATCTGTAGGATTAGTCATAATTTTTTCAGTCTGATATTGCAGTCCTTCACTCTGTGTTCATTCTCATTAGTCCCAGAACTAAAATGAGATCAGTGCAGATCCACCGTGTCCACATGAGGTGGGCCTTCATATAGATATCATTTCCCCTGGACTACGGAAGCAGGTAGATTACCTCATTAAGAATTCGGGACTATATGAGTGCTCTGATATTTTATGCAAGTACACCGATTTGTAACTCATCAGACAATACAAGGGTCTTTATTTCATCATGGAAGTACGCGCATTGGTGGGAGAGAGGAAGATGTGGGAGGACTAACAGAACATTTAAGGTCAAAGGTAAGTGAAGTGACAGACATTCCCAAATCATTAAGACAAAAGCCCTGCCACTGTTTTCTTAGGACTCCTCTCTTAGGCCATGTGTTGCTAGTTAGCAGCTCTGAATGTGGCAAGCATTAGAAAAAGTGAAATGTCAGCCAAGTTCTGCTTAGTGGTAATGTCAAAACAAGAGCCAAAATGGCATTCTCAGAAGCTAGGAATCTTTTGTTTGTTTGTTTGTTTGTTTTAAATGTAATTAATAGCTTTCTGCTTACTGCAAGAACTGCAGCCGGTGATTAAAGGAGTTATGCTTCTTTTAAAGAACCCACAACCCTAGATCCGTTTTCACTGTGGTTATTTGTTACCAGTTCATCTTTGCTTCTGAAGTATCCTGAGGTGCTTTGGTAAAGAAACTGTTATACATACAGAATGATTTTATGTCTTTCTCTCTTTTATTATACTAAAAATGGAGCGAGCGAAGTCTATAAGGACTAACTAATCTTCTGGCTTTTACTCAGGCAAAATTGCTCCTCCCACCCACAAGAGACTCATTTTCTGGATATGGCTTATGCAACACCTATTAATTTCATTAAGACAACTTGGAGCCTGATCTTGGGTTTAGAGGATTGAATGACTTAACTCTGTTAAAATTTTAACAGAGGAAACATCATGTTCTTTACATAATACAAGATCAAACTCTCAAAATGAGCTTAAAGGCCTCTAAAAACTGCACCTGCTATTTTCTGCAGTATTTAAAACCTGGTACAGCATGCATGAAATACACTATGAGAAACTAAGGCTGTAAAAACCTTATGTGGTAAAAAAATTGTGTCTAAGGTTGCAAACAAGATTGGACCTTGACAAGCACGGGGCATAACCATAATGATAATTGCAAACCCATAGAATAAATGCAGAAATGTACTGTGCTTTACAAATACAGGTCAGCATGACCTGTTACTCAAAACACCACTTCAAAACACCACTTGATATTGCCATTCAAACAAACAGAAATAAAACCAAATTTTTAAACTTGCCTGTGGTACTTATTAAAAAATCAATTTCAATAATTCCATTCAATCAATTAAATTATGTTTTTGCCAAAAATTACATGATACTGTTCTTGCATATTTAGAACCACAGAACAAGATGTTTTACTGTTGTTACAAGATGTTTACTGATGTTTACCTTACACTGCAAGTTCCTTCCTTCTGGGTATTGATTCAAATACTCCTTCCCAATTATTGCTACCAAGATGACGCCAGACACTGATTCTTTAAGAGGTCCTATGTTATCCATGCCAAAACAAAAAGGTAAGTTAAAAAAAAAGCAGAAGAGCAAAAAGAACTCATACAAGGAGAACAACAGATTACAAAAATTCAAGTTTATTGATTCTGTTTTGTTTTATTGAAATTGTTTATGTGATTCATCTGTTAAAAATATATCATAATTTTGAACTTGATATGTGGACACTCATTTGTTCTGCTTTCGATTTTAAACTGTTCCTCTTGATCTTAACTCCGTAATAGATACATACTGTACAAGAATGTTTGGACTTAAAACATTTTCAAAAATATGAAGCAAAACTGTTTTCACTGAAACATTGATTCAGAAGTACCGTAAATGACCCTTTTGTTCTACAGGCTATGTTGACCAAATAAAATTACTGGTCCTCTGACATAAAAGAAAGGTCATTTGCTCAGAGATTTCATCTTGCATCCATTCAAATCAGTGAAACAGTTGTCATTGATTACAGTACTGTAAAGACTCCACATGTGCTCTAGATTGACTCTTATTTTTATATATATTCTGATTGATTTTTTTTCTCTGTGAGTGGAAACAAAGAGTCAGGCTTGCATTCACAAATGAGCCTTCTCCCCCTGCAAAAAACCCCACAGAAACACCTGCCTAATATGTTTGTGTTGACTTTAAAAGAAAAAAAAACAAGTAGAAATATATTGAATCTGTTTTAGTCAAGGGACAGTGGAGCTGTAAGTGCTCAGGGGCAAGGAAAGAGAGTAACTCAGATCTGCTGTGAAGTTTGGGTGCAGATCCCATTCTGCCCCCACTCATAAGCTGGAATTTAGATTCCCAAATTGATATTACTTTTGAAAATAATTGGTGTGGGGTGTGTGTTCGATGCAGTGTGTATCAATGGTTTTGGCAAATGGAAATGTTAATGTCTTACAGTTCAGGGCGACTGTTTTCTTTATTCAACCTTTAAGCATTCACATGCCTCTAATCACTGGCCCTTCTTTATATCCACAATAACCCGGAAAAATTCCCATAGCCACAACAGATCCTGTGGCTTTTTAAAGTAGCATGGGTCAGCAGTCTTGGCAGCAGACAGAGCTGCTGAATGCTGGACTTTTCAATAACTCCCACTCACTCCTGTGGTAGAGAACTCTTTGACACCTGCCAATGGTGAAGAAAGCTGGGAGTTCACTATCAGCACCTACCCACATTAGGATTAGCGTAGAGAAAGGAGTTGCACGTGCTACCAAAAAATAGTAAAATAAGCTACACATCATCAGCATATATAGCATATAACTAATATCTGAGGGGAGAGAGCCTACAATGACAGCATCATTCCAATTTGCAAGGGCATCATACAGTTCTCAGAAAGATGAGAGAAGGTCATCTCCAAAGAGAAAAAATGGGCTAAAATCAGCCAGGAATCTTATTCCTGCATTGGTTTGAAAGGTGAAAATACTTCAAAGAATGGGACAATTCCACAAATGTGGATGACATTTGTGCACTCCCATCTGTCAGAGCAAGGTGAAACCTCTGGTCTGTTTCAGTCACTACCAAATTTATAGAAGTAGAGTGAAAAATCATTTCTCTTCTGTCCCCATATTTTTGCTACAAAACTTCACCCCTTCTATCCCTCTCACAAAGTCCCATTAAAACATCTTCCAGAGTCTTCTCTAGGGAAGTTAACCTACCAAGCTGGAGGTACTCAGGCCACAACTGCAGGAAGCTGACATATGCTAAGGCTACATATCCAAAGCTCTCCCAGCCCAATGTATTCCATAAAAGACCAGAGAACAGTGATACTAAATAATTAGTTCGTAAGCATCATTGGTGTTTTGACAGCAAAGTAGCAAAGTCAAAGTGGAGAGAGAGATTGAGCTGTCATCACTGAAGGATGCTCTGACTCATCCCCAAAATAGAGGTATTTAAAACATAAAATGCTGTCTACAATGTGCCACATACAGGTTCTTGGTCTATCTGTTTACGATACAGGATCTTCAGCAAATAGTAGGCTTTGAAATAGATGGAAAATACTAAATGTAGTAGGTGATAATGCAAATGATAATATGAAAAATCGTACATATTGAATTCTGTCTTCACTGCTCATTTCCATAAGATACAAGTTCTACAGATCAATCCCCATTCCTGTAAAAATCTGATCAGGCAACTGGTATTGATCCCGAAGTATGGCAGAGCAAGATTGTCAATGCATTAAAAACTGCTTAAAATAGAAAGGAAATCTTTATACAGCTTCCAGCAGTGTACACAACATTGACTTTGACTACATACATACAAACCTTAGGGAAGAAACAATTTGTAATCCCCACTACACCCCTGTGCCACGTACTTCTTATCATTGATATGATGATATATCCTTGGTTTCACTTGATTTTCCTTCTTTTATGGAGCAAAGAACAAAAGAAGTAGAGGCCTGGAACTTGTCTCTCAAGCAAATTTACACTGGAAAGCATCAGTTGAACAATAGATACCGTAAGAAGTGTAATTTCTGCTGTGCAACCTCTAGTGCAACACAACTGTAGTGAGTGTGATTCTATGCATGGGAGGTTGCATGGGTTTTGACTAAAAGAAACCTAAGTCATACTTCGGGCTCCAGGAGTTTGTTGAGAAATTAATTCTCATCCGATGTTTTCCCTTCACTTATTTAATCCTAAATTCACATGAAAAATAGAACACTTTAGACACTTGGAATTTCCTGTACAATAGAAAAGGAAAGGTAATATTCTGAAATATGTGATCCATGTATAAGCTCAGGCGTGATGGGTCTCAGAAATCTTTGTATGTGAAGCCATCAGCAACCATTCAGCAAATGGAAAATGTGCAGGGCACCTTAAGCTGATAGAAAACAAGACATAGGTATCACACTCCTTAAACATCAGCAACAGTGAAATGCGTGGTAAGGAGAGATATCCCCTCATTTGCCATCCAAAGCCTCCCCTGCTCTTTTTTGTTGCCTCTGCCCTTATATCCTCCCAGAATCCCCAGGCTCTGTTCCCTTGATCCCCAAGGCACACCACAATTCTGGTATACTTTTAAAGAAATAAAAGGTATGACACTTGCTACAGCTGGCTCCATTCTAAGAATACACTTCAGAAAACAGTGACAACAAGGCAGTTTCCTGAGATCAAGTCACAGCTGTGTGACATCTTGAGCAAGCCTATAGGTTGACATATTTCTTACCCTAAAAACCTCTTTTTCCACTACTGTCAAAAATTATGAAAGCTAAACCATTCTTTTCTGTCCTATAAACCACAGCTTTTTTTCAAACTCGGGGTAAAACTGAGACTACTCCATTAGCCCCTCAGAAGAAAGTTACTTTTGGCACAGAATGTTTTAACCTACAACTGGTAATAGTTTTAAGGGTAATATACTCATTCTTTTAATGCAAAAATGGTATTTGGGCTGTAACAGAGACTGGACTGATCTGTGGCATTTCAGTAGACGTTGGAGCAGTTTCCGAAGCTCAGTTTGTTCAGGATGAATTTTCTGTTGATTAATGAGGACATTGTCTCTTCACTGAGACAAATTTGATGCAAAATATAAATGAAGTTTTAAAGAAATTTAATAATAATAATAATAATAATAATAATAATAATATATTTATGGCATATTATTATTATTATTATTATTATTATTACTACTACTACAAATATTTACAGGGAAATCACTACGTATTTAGGAGTGATTTCTGTGTCTGCAGATCAGGCTGAAAGCTAAGGATCATTTAGTCTTCTTAACTAGCCCAACAAAAACAAAGAGAGTTTCACCTTTCGGACGCAGGTGTACTTAACGTGCTGTCATCCAAATGCCTAGAAATTATCTCCATGTCTAATTTATTTTAAAAAGCAATGATGCCTTCACAGCTGTTTTGAAACAGAAACAGGATTGTAGCTAAAAAACTAACTCCACTTAAATACATCAGGAGCAATTTTGGCTTTAAACAGTGAAGTGTGTTTTGTCAGGTCTTCTTGGAAAAAACCCCACTACAAATACTCAGGTAAACTCCCTTTCAAGTGCAGAGTGATTTGATTGCTGTTTTCAGTTTTTAGGTTTTATCCATGTATTCTAACACTAACCAATCAATGAACATTTACTTGAAGCTGAGCATATACGTTACTTTTGTCTTGACAAGTTCAACCTTGATGCTGAGCAAACCTGTTTCAACAAATATATCTCAAACACAAAAGGATGTTTTCTTCACCTGTGATAAGAAAATTTTCATCACAAATTAGCATGGACTTAAAAAAAAAATATTGCTTTTAGTATAGAAAAACCATATTAAGGCAGAAACTCTGTGTGCTGTGTATACAATGAAAGCATGAGATGAGAGGCGAAGAAATAACAAACCACAGCTGCATGAAATATGCAAGAAGCAAAGGACCAGTGTTATTACAGAAGACAGCACAGGATACTAGTTGTAATTCCCAAAGAGGAAATAATGAGGTTCAGCATGCTGATCAGAATACAGTTTTTCAACATAATATATTATGTGTACACATGAAGTCTTCTCCCTTTTTACCAGGGAGTATAAAGCCAGATGAAGGGCATTTAAAAGCTCCGGGTTTTGCCAGGAAAGATTACTCCCACTTTAAACATCAGGAATAGCATAGAAGTTTTTCATTTACTTTTACATAAGGGGTGTGCTACATAAATTGGAGGAGATCATCCTGGGAGAGAGACTGCAGGACACACGTAGCTAAAAACATCTCATGACTCCACACATGATCCAGAATCAGAAGGCACAAAATCACTAAATTCATCCTTACTTTCCCTGACACTGGGCCATAAGTCCCATGTTTCAGCATTTCAGGAGAGACTTTCCCCTCCCTTTCACAGAAGGGCACCAGCTCAAAGGCTAATGGCTGCACAAATAACCAATACCAAAATTATAGGGGGGAACTGACAATGTCTGTAGTACTTCAACATCAGATATTGCATCTTTCCTTACTCTCTTATCCAATGCTATAAGCCTGAGCCATGAAGACAAATACAATGTAAATGTCAAAGTCAAAAATAAAACAGAACCTAAGGATCTGACTCATTATTTTAAAAGTCTAATTGGGCATGGGAACCTGGTTAAGGATTTTGAGAGTCTTGCCTTGTTATTCAGTGGAAGGCAAGACTGAACAGGAAAATCATGGGTGACAGTAGTAACCGCACACTCAAAAACAGGAGAAGAAAAACCATGAAAAAAATATCTGAAAATGGAATTTCTTTTAATATTATGCTGGTGTCTTGTGCTGTATCCCCAAAACTGGACACGTGGCCAAACCATGTCATTATAGTTGAGCCAATGGAACACAAGCAGCAAATAAACTGCTCACAAAATGTTTGTTCACATTCATCTTGCGGATCATTGCACAGCTTTGTGTTACTCGGTCGTTATTAGAATTTCCTGGCTTTAACAAACCTGAAGTAAAGGTTAATTTGGTAATTTTCATCTATCTCCTTGTACCTCTTGAGCTTTTTTTTTGGACAGCTCAGGTTTCCTGCTTATGCGTAGCCTGTCAATTCTCATCTACCTTTTAATGTTCTTCCTGTATTTAAAAATAGATTCTTCATCTCATTGCAGACCACATTCCTCAGAGATTTTACCAGAAGCCTTGTCAGAGCGACCTGCTGTGCCAGGCTAAACTTGGCTTTTGCAAAGTTGTGTTGATTTCCTTCACAAAGGTTAGGATTTAACAGGCAGTGCATGTTTAACGAAGCTCAATTGATAAGTTTAGAATTACAAGCACATCCTCTAGATATAATAAAAAAATATTAAACCCTTATAGTAAGGAAAGGCTCTAAGTGATTGAACAGGCAGATCTAAAGCATTTTCTTGACAGAATATTAAATGTACATTGTTCAGCTTTCTGCCTTCCTTCACCATCTTTTATTAAATAATTACCATGGTGATTTAAAATAAAACCCAAACAGTACCCCCAAAAAAAGAGATAGTTGTTTGCGATGATCTTCAGTATTAGTTACATGAAAACAAATGACAGGGGCTTAGTTTGCCTCTCTCTTATGCCTGGTATTGCCAAACAGCTCTGGCTTGAACATCCAGTTTTTGCTCAGAGTAGAAACATGGTAGAAGCATATTTGTTCTGCAGTTATTGACTTTTACTGCGCATAACTGGTCAGATTCACTGTTGGGATACATTTCTTCTCCTGTTGGGAAACTTCTATTTGTAATGGCAATGGCAAATTAATATTAATCATGTACAAAGAATATCACCATCACCTTTTATATATGTGCAGACATCAGTCACGGTCTGGAAAGAAGTGTCAATGCTTCATGGCAACAGAGCTGGCAGAAACAGGATGATGCCAAATCCTTGCACTGGCCTGATCGTTATCAACCCACCAACAATAATTTTTTAGCTGCTCTGCAAGCCACTGGAGTGCTAGGAAACCGGAGTCTTACCTGCCAGAGTCCTCCCCTCTGCCATAGCTTCCATTCATTCTTACAGCTATACTTGAGGTAACCTCGCATTGTTCATTTGATCTTGTTGCACCATAAGCTGGTGCACAGTGCCTCTTGCCTTTTGTTGGATGTTTGAAGCCTCTGCAGCCTGTCTTCTAGATCAGGCACTTTATGGACTGTCCTGTTCCAACAACTATGTTCTCAAATTCCCTCGGAATGAATTCTTGTGGTGGCTCAACTTTTACAGCTGACTTGAAAACAAGCTTTAGGGAGCTTGAGTGGAGCACTGAAATGAGTTTGCTTGTGTTTCTCGAAGTACAAAACGGCAATGCAGAAATGATTACAGTACAGATGCTACATGTATCTTTATAGGACTCACAAATATTCATATGATAAATCCCTCATGTACTGATACTTGTAAGTCTATCACAAGCTATCACAAGATCTCCCACTACCTGTCAGGAGTTGAACTTAGAAGTATAGCAACACCAAAGCTGCTATTTAAGACTTGAGCTGTGCTACAGCTAGCAGCCTCTGGTTGTACCCTGGCCTTGATTCATCCCCTTGCCATGACCAGGATGCTGATGGACCCTGTTATCAGCACTCAGCTGACTACTGTGGTCAAACCATGCAGGGCTGTGCTTGTCAGTGTAAGCATGGCCTGTGCTGGAGTCACCAGCAGCTCCAAGCTCAGATTACCCCACAGGAGCACTGTTTGCTGCTTTCTGACAGTGTCTATTCATATTCATGCCTTATCACAACACACTTCTGTTGTTAATTACACGCCATGGAAAAGAAGTATTTATTAGAGCCTTGAAACACATTTACAACTGATAGAGTTTAATTTGAAAGTCTAATAAGAAATAGTAAATTTACCTAATCTACTTTCTTCAGCATATTTTTATGGCAGCCACTTTATAGCCTTTTTCCACTTCCTCTGTACTTTTTCTACTTCAACACTAAACAGTTCAAATTTCTTTGGTCTCATTATGTAAGTCTTGCTATTCTTCTGTGATTTGTCATGATGTGTTTCTGATGCTCTTATATTTATCTATTTTCAGACCTCCTAATCCTGTTGGGCAGAGCAGTGCACTTTCTAAATACCAAGCAGACCTAACATATTGAGGAGGGAAGAATGCATTGCTCTGCCTACACAGAAGGTAGACAAGTACATGTCATGTGAGATACAGCACAGAGCGGAAACAAAGAAATTAAACAAGCATACCGTACCAAAAAGCCTATTCAGGGACAGAAAAACGTAAGCTTCTGAGACACCTTGATGTTTTCTGACACAGGAAGTCCTAATTCTTTTGATGACCGCATCTACTACGGTACTACAACAATATACATTCCTTTAAGTAACAGAGAGGCAGTCAATAACCTAAAGCTGCAGAAAAAAGAGAGGTAGGATACAAAGGAAATCCTAGTACAGTGATCTGGCTGTTATTTCATGATGTGAAAGGGCATGACATGGGGTGCTGTGCTGGTTTTGGTTGAGATAGAGTTAATTTTCTTCATAGTAGTTAATATATGGGGCTAAGTTTTGGAATTGTGCTGAAAACAATGATGATAATACAGGGATGTTTTCATTATTGCGGAGCGGTGCTTACACAGAGTCAAGCCCTTTTCTGCTCCTCACACCGTCTCACCAGCGAGGAGGCTGGGGGTGCACAAGAAGTTGGGAGGGGACACAGCCGGGACAGCTGACCCCAACTGACCAGAGGGATATGCCATACTCAAGACGTCATGCGTAGCAATATAAAGCTATGGGAAGAAGAAGGAAGTTGGGGGACATTCAGAGTTATGGCATATGTCTTCCCACATAACTGTTACACGTGATGGAGCCCTGCTTTCCTGGAGATGGCTGAACCCCTGCCTGCTGATGAGAAGCAGTGAATGAATTCCTTGTTTAGTCTTGCTTGTGCGTGTGGCTTTTGCTTTACCTATTAAACTGTTTCTATCTCAACCCACAAGTTTTCGCACTTGGACTCTTCCAGTTCTCTCCCTCATCTCACCAGGATAGAGTGAGCAAGCAGCTCTGTGGTTCTTAGTCACTGGCTGGGGTTAAACCACAAGGAGGAGCCTGCAGAAGCATTTTGTCAGCCTGGATGCGATAGCATGATTGGGCTGACAACATGTTCAGCTCAGGGCACCTTAAAGATGCATTTTGTCTTTCTCAGTACAAATCCTTCTCATCCTTAGAAGCATTGCAATAAAAAACATAGTGGAAACAGGAGCAATGAGGTAGTCTACCTCCCAAAGTATGCAGAAATTTTTAGTGCTTTCATAAGTTAATAAATGCACTCATGGATAACAATATATTTCAACATATTTTTCTCATATCTACATGTATCATAAATTCTAAAGAGGATCGTATCAATATTTATATTCATGTTTTGCATAGCTACATCAGATTGGCACTTCCTGAAACATACAGTAACTTGAAGATCCAATTGCAAGTTTCCTATCCTCTCTCTTTGTGGGTATAAGAGGTTGTAGTTTTCCAAGCCTGCTGCTACCTGCAACTCTGCTGGTAAACCAAGAAAAGTACCCTGGATTTCAAGGGGTAACAATGTAAAGATTGACCAAAATACAATGAATCTGCATGGAATAGCAATCCAGCTAAATCCAGGCATAGAAAATGACTTAGAAAGAGACAGGCTACACATAAGCCTCAAATCTGTGGTCTTATCTTCGCTGCAAGGATTATTCAAAATTCAATGGACTTATTTCACTCAGAAACTTAGTCTACTGTCTTATCTCTTTAAAGCTTATTAGATTTATATAGTGTTAAAGGACCTCAGAGGACAGACTTCACTTCTGTTCATAAAAAAAAAAAATGTTCAAAGAAGTAAAGTTGAAATTCTGTTTCAGCTGACTACACCCAGCTTCCTGAGATAATACCACATTTATGTTGAAGAATTATATACTTACATCTTTCCAAAGCCTTAAAGTTCCCTGACTCTTGGTCTTCCCATGGAATGCCAACCAATGCCAGCTGTAACCTCACTTTATTGTGGCTGCTACATGGGTATTTTTAAACATTAAGGCTAAGAGTCTAATAGATTTTCATCAACATTTAGACACTTAGTTGCCCTTCATTCCTCTGAAAACTCCAATCTAGAGACGTCAGAGATTTGAAGGACAATGTATATATATGCATACACCTTAAAAATAGGCTCTTAGACATCTGGGCATTACAGCCACCGATCAAAGCCAAGAAAATGTGCCTGCAGTGAGGAACTTACTTACTCTGATTCTTGAATATTAGCACAGACTTTCTGCCCATGGTCCAGCATGGGGGTTGGTATTTTCTCAGTGAGGAATTGACAGCAGTGCCTCTATTCATGATACACCCTTAAGCAAGGACTAATGCTCCCATTAGGTATGGGAATTAATTCAGTCTTTTCTGTAGCTCACTATAAAGGGCCTCTAAGCAGGAGCTGGCAATTGTACCAAATTACATATAATTGTTCATGATGAATTTGCAGTGCAGGCTAGAGTTTGCTAGGAACTCAGCTGAGACCACCATACTTATTTAAGTTTGGTTTGGCTTGTGTCCAGTACTTTACTCACTAAACTACAAAGTCCCTGGAGATTTTTTTTTTCACTTTCAAAATACCTGAATCCCAAACCAGAACCTTCCACACAATGAATGGAATCAGTTTCATGCTTCTTGCTTTGTTCCTCCCATTTGGGGCATTCAATGGGACAAGGCTTTGTGATACTCTGTGAAATCACACCATCAACTTTCCTGCTAACATGAATTGCTATACGCCTCTAAAATTGTTTTGAAGAAGAAAGAAAAAAAAATAACCTATTACTTAATTCAATAATAATTACAGACTGTGTTTCTTTTCCTTTTATCTTCATGCCACCATAGCAATTATTAAGTAATGGATAAATTTTTATTTAGAAAAGAATCCTGGGGGGAAAAAATTACTTCATTTTAGTAGTCATTTTATTTTTACTTCATTTATACTGAAAACTAAAGCATAGAAAATAGAACTACAGGATGATTCAGCTAGGTTGTTATCAGAAAACAAGCAACAAGAGTCTAAACAGTAAGGCTTCAGGTTGAAAGTGGTTGAAGTGTAAAATATTATTTTCCAGTACCCATTTGGCCTCCTTATGGTATATTTCTCTTTGTCTGCTTGTTTTGTAGAGTAACTGCCCAAGTCTGCAAAGTTAGCTATTGCCTTTGATTCTTTGATACCATGTCACATTTACATTCTGGAGCACTACCAGTCTCAGTAAGTTTATCTGAAGTTATTAGATACAGCAACAACCAGATTATCTAGGGTGCATAGCTCTTTCTGAGATCATATAATAGGAATGAGTGAGTATCACAAAACCAGTGAGGCCGTGGAAAGGGCAGCAATGAGTACGAGGGCAAGTGAGGAAGTATTAGCCAGATGTTTAATGGAAATATCAATCTGTTAAGAAAGGACTAGCGCATCCTCTTCTGTGAGGGACTGATTGATGAGGAGGGGGTAGGAGAAGGGTTACCACTGGTGCAGACAGGTAAAACATCTAGATTAACATGTAGAATTTCCCCAGAACTCCTGGGACTTATTATAGCTGCTGAAAGCCTTTAGACCGCTTTGCCATGGACCCATGTTGCAGTGATAGAGTCTGATGCTTGTCGTGGTCTGGCGGCAAAGCCAGGTAGAAAGGCTCCCTCTCTGCCCTGGTGCCAACTGTTTCGTTCTTCCTCTGTTTGGCCCAGGAAATAATGCAGGCCATGGCACTTCAGAGGGCTCAAGCATGGGAAAAAGCAGCTCATATCCACTAGGATTGAGAGATGTGACCTCAGCTTGCCTGAGGCTCTGTGGAATACAGGAAAAAACCTTGTACTGCCCTCATCACCTGTATCTCAGTCCTACAAGAAAACTAGCAGTGCTTTTTAAATCTTACTGAGAGAGTGGCTGGTCAGCACTCTATCTGCTTCTTGCACAAGTCCTGGGCCTGTCTTCACTCTATAAGGGCACAAAGCCCCCAGTTATATATTCTCTCAGTATAATACTTAAACCAAACTCTAAAACCGGATCCTTAAACTGCATAAACTCTGAGGCACGTACCTTCCTCTGTGACCACTTCAGTGCTAGGAATAGGAGAGGTACTAAATCAGAAGCAACTCTGTTAAGCTTTCTCCTAACACATTTTTTTCTCAGACAAAGTCTAAAAATGAAAACTGGAGCTTCCAACATTACAAGTCTCCATATTCTAATTCTTATTTTTAAACAAAACAAAAGTCTTCTCAGTGCTGAAAAGACTAAATCTGAACGCTAAGTTTACTTTGCAGAGAACAGTACACAAGTGTCCGATCCTGACATGCACCCACACCCTGAGCCACACAGAGAACTGATGCTGACAGCAGTGAACTGATCACCTGAAAACAGTCTGCAAGTCAATCAGGAGCTGGCTGGGAAGAAAAATACAAACTCAAAACCAACCCAACAAAAAAAACCCAAAGCCACAAACCCAAAGAAGAGAGATTATGGTTAAAAAAGAAAACCAAAACAAACCAAACAAACAAACCAGAAGGTTTGGAGAAACTGAAGATTCCTAAATTCTTGTGAGTTAAAGAACAAAAGGAGACACAAAGCAGAATACAATATGGAAAAGGAGAAAAAGTCTTTTGAGATACCATATGTAACTCCGGTGTAACCTGCTAAAAGCTTGAATCATGTATGTTATGTTTGTGATATCTACTGGGGAGATTCTCCTGTATCTGTTATAAAGACAATTCAAAACATCTGGTTTTTATGAACTTCTAGGCTTCCTCCCTCAAGCTGATTCAGTAGCAAAAGCAATTCCAAATTGCAAGAAAAGTCAATTAAAAACTGTAAAGACAGCAAAGAAAAACATTTTATAATATTGCCTAGGCTTTCTGCTAAAGTAGCAAGGCAAAAACCAGCCTGCTCATGGAAAGCTACCACAGCTTTTAGCGGATAAAGTCAAGGCATTGGCAAGACAGCCCCAAAAGATGAAATTCTGGCCCTGCCAAGGTCGGTAAGATTTTTCACAGCAGCTTCCAGAGGCCAGAGTTTTGCTCCTGATGTTTGGTGCTCAGTGAGAATGTAGGAAGCATGCACTGTCCCTGGGGTCTTAATTGATTCCACAGCTAAACCCTTGTTTTGGCATTTACACTACACATAATCAGCTTACATGACTAGTAACTAAAGACCTGAATGAAAACAATGGCTTCTTAAAGCAACTCCCCACATTCTGGGGTCTTTTATACATCACAAGAACAGAAAAATAAATAAAAAGGAGAAGTGAACTTTCTCATTTTTACAAAACATGTTAAAACCAAAACAAAAATGTCTGCGTCATAGTAACATCATATGGCAGAAGATAGTGCCAGTGAACCACTGGTGTATCCTGGATACACTGTATACCCCAGTTTATCCAGGGAAGTCCATCCATACTGAAAAGAAGTATTTTCTGTTAACAGTCACCCAGTTACCACTAAGAAATGTACGCTGTTCTCTTTACAGCGTGACAATGGTCTCCAACAACATAGAATCATATAATGGTTAGAGTTAGAAGGGACCTTAAAGATCATCTAGTTCCAACCCCTCTGCTATGGGCAGGGACACCTCCCACTAGACCAGGCTGCTCAAAGCTGGAGGCTGTAAGCACACCTTGTCTTTTGACCCTTTTTCCAAATCATCATGAGATATGGAAGTTCTCCACACAAAATAGAAAGGGGGAAAGTAAAAGCTGATGTAAGCAATTACTCCACTGAAAACAGATAAAGTCTTCACTTGTTGCAGTCACATGACACCGAATGATAATATACAACTTTTCACGCAATAAGTCGTTCTGCTACCAGCAGCTCTGGGTTTTGTCTGCAAGATGAGTGTATTAGGCAGCAATGTGAATGTAGAGTGCATAAACTGCTCCCTACCAACTGCCCATTTTTAGAGAAGGATACGCTGCCTTGTACTCAGCCCCTGCCAGTGTTCAGAAACAGAACAGTACTGTTACTTCAGTAACAGAAGTTAAGAATTAAGTTTTTAATACAGCTAACAGTTTTCCCTTTTGTCCTGGTTTCAGCTGGGAAAGAGTTGATTTTTCTTTCAAGTCAATAATACCTACTGTATTTAGTTGTTGCTAAGGGATGTTTACACTATTCAAGCACTTTTTTTTTTTTTTTTTTTTCAGCTTCCCATAGAAACATAGGCAGAAAGATAGAATGGCCAATGACATATTCCATACCATAGACATCATGCTTAGTATATAAATGGGGGTTATCCAAGGGCGGGAATCCACAATCACTGCTTGGGACAGTGCCAATTCACCTGGCAGTGAGTGTGACCCATGTCATTATTATTATTGTTACTATTATTGTTATTTTTCCTTTTCTGTTATTGTTTCCATTGAATTGCCTTTATCTCAGCCCACAAGGGTTTTTTTTTTTTTCTCCCTTTCCCCTCCTTTTTTTTCCCCCTTCTTCCCCCCACCCTTCTCTGGGGCAAAAAAAAAGGGAGAAGGGGGGAGCAGTGAGCCAGTGGCTGCATGGTTCTAGCTGCTGGCTGGGGTTAAACCACAACACCTTTCTATACGGAAGTTAGATTGACAGGCTGGAGCTCACCTGTCCATCCATCTGCACACAGAGGAGCCTGTGCTCAGTTACGTGGATGGGCAATATGACTGCTAAATAAAACTGTATAGAGTAGTCTTGACAAACAAAACAAACAGAATTCCTGCAGTATCTCCTGTTAAGGAAACACGTGGAAAGGCCAAAACACATGCAAACACATAAAAGACCACATTTCCATATAAAATACCGGAAACACTTTGTGACAACGGAATAGTATAGTAGGATTTCAAGCGCACATTCCCCAAAAAGAATGTTTTCAATAAAAACAAAAATAATTTTCTTACTTAAACTGCAATTCACAGAAGTAAAAAGTACAGCTTTTGAGATTTTAATGCATATTTTACTTCCCCCCCCCCCCAAATAACAGAATTTAACAGACTACAGCAAATCAAAGGGACAATATTCATTATTAAAAATGTCAGAAATCATCCATATGTCAAGTGTCTTGTTTATGTTTAGCCACAATGGCTAAATACATGGCAAAAATAAAGAAAATAATTTTTTTTTGCCTTTTTTTTTCCCTTTTACACACAGATAGTAGCATAAGAGATTTGTAAAGAATGGTTAAGTTACTAAGCCATGGGATCTTTTCGGTTGAACTTACAAAGTATCTGAATCACTAACTCTATATGAGGTCAAATGCTTCCATTTTGAGAATAAACATGGAGGGTTTCTGAGACATGTCATTAGCTTCAGGGTAGGAAGATGACGGTCACCTGGCTCCAGCAGAAGATATATAGTGCACAGGACAGTGGTAAAAAAGTTTGATTTTAAAGAAAGGGTATTCTGGAGTACTTTTCCTGTATCTTTTCTCCTTTTTCCTCACAATAATCAATAATATTTGCAAATATTTCTAGCTTTTTACTCCTTTTTTTTTTTTTTTTGGTCATTTATGAACTGTATTCTCAGTTTTGTAGTATTTTATTTTTTTCTGAAGCATTCTATCATAGAACTGTGTAAAAGAACAGAGAAGAATATAAGAAAGGACCATTTCCTACTTAGGAAAATATCTGGATCTGGGCAGATTTCTTCAAGTCCTGCAGTGGGAAAGCAGCTAGGAAAGATTTTGTGGAAAAGAATACAAATGTAACAGCACTTCCAGAGTCATGCATTAACCCTCCTCTGAACAACTTCACCAACTTCACTAATATTCATCCATACTTGGAAGAAATAAGCACAGGGGTTTCTTAATTTCATGAAGAAACACAGACCAATTCTGCTTATCATCATGCTCTTGGTTTTCTAATTTTTAGTTGCGGGATTGGCACAAATGCTGGTGAATGATGCTTTAAAATTGCACAGGGATTACCTGCACCTGAACTTTGCAGTACAGTCCTCAGCTTTAAGGAAGATCATATTCGGATCCAGTCCTTGTGTTTACTCTTGCTCTAACTGAATTATTGTAAAAGGAGTCCTTTAACACAGCTTTTTACCTGAATACCAGACATCAGCAGTAGTGTGTCAAATACAAGGGCTGAAGTCTGGTATTGCTGCTGTCCCCACTGCTGCTTGTGATGCACTTGTGCAGGCTCCCAAGGTTGCAGAGCAGCCAGTCTGGTAGAATTTTGGGTAGAATTATATCAATTAATAGCTGTTATGTTATGTTATGTTATGATGTTATGTTATGTTATGCTATATCAATTAATAGCTGTTATGTTATTTTATGTTATGTTATGTTATGTTATGCTATGTCATGTCATGTCATGTCATGTCATGTCATGTCATATTATGTCATGTTATGTATATTATGTTATATTACATTATATTTATTATTACGTTGTGCTGTGTCCTGTTACTAGCTACATAGGGTTATATTACCATATGGGATTATATAAAATATAATATTAATACAATTACTATATAGGATTATATTAATGAATAGAATTTTTATAAAAGGGAACATTTCTCAGAATGAAAATTCGGTCTTCCTTGCTGAGAGAACAGTGACCCTGATAAACGCTAGTTTTGCCAGTACCTGAAGCATTTTCTCATTGGTTATTTAGTAAACAACATCTTCTTCCCAAAGAGCAAAACAACTGGAGCACAGAAAGCATAAATGCTTTGAGCCAAGTTGCAATGTGACATCCATCACAGATTATTACTCCATATAAAATAAAAGCTAGGCTTGGCTCCATCCATGGCCTGGATGGTGTTGTTTTCCTACTGCTGCACATGACTCATTCCAAGCTTTCATCTCTACCTCTTTTTTCCTCCCTTTTGTAATGTTAAGGGAGAAGACCTTGGGGGAAAATGAACAGCTGAAATTCAAACACACGCACTGAAAATGACAAAAATATTCTTTGGGAGTAATCAGTCAGGATTATATATTTCCCTGGTTTGCCAAGGCAGGTTGACTTGAAGCCAAACTGGCTCCTGTTGGGCTACAACTTACAATTAATGCTCACTTCATTTATCACTGCTTAGGCAGGGATCTAGGAAAAGGAAATATCATTTCAAGTAATGTAATTGGGGGCAGGGGAGAGAATGAATTAAGGACAGTGAGAGAAGAATGGTTCTTAAATCTAACAAAATAATTTAGGGAAAGGGGACTGGAGCGGAATAAGACTCCAAAAGATGCATTCATGCCGGATATTAAGCTGAACCTAAGCCCTCTAAGGCAGTTTGTAGTTTCAACCTGTTGCTTGCTCAGTATGCCAAATTGAAAGACTTTATTTGAGAAACTTCAAACTACGGTCTTAGTTCTATGTCCTCTAATTTGGATATTATTCTTGTCTCTGTGCTTATTTTTGTCCTATACCACTTATGATTTATTCCCCAATTAAATTACACAGTCTTGCTGGTATGCTTCTCTCCTTTCTTCATCAGCAGCGAGGCCGCTTTATTATACGGGGAAAACAAGCATGGCTATTAGTTTTCCATAAAACAAATTTATAACTCCAGGGTTAATATGAACTATTGGAAACAATGAAGGTTAATTTACATCATTTGATATGAAAAGGAAAACAAAACTCAGATTTACATTCTATGAGTGACTGAACTGGCTCTACATGGGCTTACCCATGGAAGAGTGAACAAAGGACGGTTTCTATAGTCTAATTGCTTATCTGTATCAAATAATAATTGACCCTGTCATTCAGTGCAATAGTATATATTATCTTATGTGCTATGAGCCATAAACTCATCTATAGGATGTGAATGTAGATAAGAAAAGGATGCAATTGAAATAAGGCATGTATGGAAATTGTTAGCTCGCTCCTGATGAAAGATAAGAGCTACAGAACATTTAAACAATCATCCCTGTTGGTTTGGGTCATGGTGCATGAAATTGTAGAATTGTGTTATATGATGCTTAACTTGGAGAAACTACAGATCAATCAAATTCACATTCAACTATACAACTATAGTTGTATTCATATACAACTAGCTATATTAAACAAGTAGAAAGCTCTAGTACTTTCCTATAAAATGTGCTTAACCACTCACAAACCATCTTGGCTAAAAGGCAAATAACACCCAAAAGTTTTGTTCAAAGATTAAGACAAGCAAACTTCTTCAAAAATCCTAAACACTTCATTCATCTTTCATTACTTGGGCATGCTCATGCAGTTCCTAGTTTTGGTTAGAGTCAGAGGCAAAAAATTTTATTATTACAGAACATCTTTGGAATAAGTGGCTTCCTGCTGCCACAGCAAAATATGCTGACATACGCATGAGACAGAACTTCTGAGTATTGCTGTGTAGACAGCCCACAGACAGATACTAGAAATGTGTCTAAAATCTACTAGACTCCTGAAAATGCTCTGGTGCTGTATGTCATGCCAGGGAAGAGTCTGAGGTGAAAAGTGTAGTTGCCATTCTATACTTGTTTAATCAAAAATCTGTTGATTGTTTGGATGACAGTTTGGAGACCAGCATCTGAGAATTTGGTTGCTTAACCAAGCTAAGCCAATGGCAAAACATTTATAGTCTGCTCATCACAAGGCAATCCCAGTGAAATGCAAGCAACTTTTCAAGTACTCTCCTTTGGCAAACACAATCCACATTTAGCTGCCCAGCACTATGTGCATACTCAGATTCTTAAAATGATTTTAAAACAGGAGTGCTGTTAAACCTACAGTTATAAGATCTTTTTAAGTAGTTATGCTAGTCCAATCTCCACCATGGTGATGGCTCTGCAGGTTGGCATGTGTCTTATACTATGTGGTATATATGGGAATATATACTATGGGAATACCACACATACAGGCCAGCATGTCTTCATTTATATAAAGATAATGAACTATGTCACACCTTCTGATTGAACCTGAATGTTAAAGTAGGACAGGCTGCATCAAGAAAATTATAATAGATAGCCTAAAGGTCAGAAGTGCCAAAAATCATAATGTTCATCACACTTTCTTTTGTTACTTAGATGAAGATTTAGGTGTATATCTTCAGGCACTAATTTACAACTGTTTTGTAATAAGGATTTAGTCTGTAGGATTAGCATGGGAAGATCACAGAATCGTAGAAGAACAGAATGGCTGGAAGGGACCTCCTGAGATCGTCTAGTGCAACCTTGCAACCTCTGTGGAAGCAGGGTCAGCTAGAGTGGATTGACCAGGACTGTGTCTGGTTGGGTTTAAGAACATCCATGGATGGAGGCTCCACAGCCTCTCTGGGCAGCCTGTGCCAGTGTTCAACCACCCTCATGGGAAAAAGAATTTTTCCTATGTTCAGATGGAATTTATGTGTTTCAGTCTGTGCCCGTGTGCTATCATCTCGCTCTTTGCTGGACTTGCTCCAGTATATCCATGTCTCTCCTGCACTGAGAAGCCCAGAAACAGATCCAGCACACTGATGTGTCTCACCAGGGCTGAGTACAGGGGAAGGATCATCTCCATCGCCGTGCTGGCAACACTCCACTAATGACACTCAGGAGGCTGTTGGCCTTCCTTGCCACAAAAGTGTATTTCTTGATTAAAAATTTAGAAAAAAGCACAACTTTTTTACACATAGCATTAAATGACTTCTTAAAAGAAAAGTCTTTAAATCTACTCCTTAGACTTCCTGCTAAAACCAGAACACCACTGAAAAGCTTTTATTCCCTGATTCAAAATCAGTCAAAAAGAGAAAAGACTCAAATTATCAGTTTTTGTAATATGCTTAGCTGTCAGATTGGAGCCTGTGGAGGTATTTTTATTTAAATTGCTAAATTTCTGGATTTTTTTCTGAAAAAATACCTTGATGAAGTTTAACATACCACTGTATTCTGAAAGATCAAATTTCAGTCCCAAGAAACTATCAATCCATCCAAACAGTGCAACAAAACTTAACAGAACTGTTGACAAATACAGAACCATATAACCTTCCTTTTAGCAACAAATCAAGAATTCTTATCTACAGTTATTGTTATTACAGAACGATCAACTTAACTTGTAAGACATTGTCTGATCTCAGACTGACAGCTCCCAGACAGAGCTGACTGTATGTTGTAGACTCAGGTTACATCCTATAAAATACCCTTCTAGACTTCACTCATTTGCAGTCAGTTCTCTCGGGAGTCCACACAGTTTTTACAATAACAATTTTGGGACCAAGCTGTGGCAGATGGCACTAGATAGGAAACCCAGTTTTGTACAAAAGAAAAAAACCTAAGCTAATGGAAAGAGAATATACTACTGATAATTCAGGCAAGCAGGACAGAGGCGTACTGTAAGATCTATGCTTTCAGATCTGGTGATAGAGTGGATACAGTATACACACTGCTTTCTGTTCACTTGAATTCATCAGCGTGACTTAATGCAATTCATTTAACTTTAACTTTTTATCCAGAACCCTAGCAATCAAATGCATATCTTTAAGAATTCATTGTCCAGATATTACAATTCTTGCTGGTAATGCAAAGCACATTATAAGACCTTACTCAACGTACAAACATCACTCATTGCCACCTGGATCAGTCGTAGCGTTTCTAATGTAAAGGAACTCCAGAAAATAAGGAGGGGAGGAAAAAAAAGAAAAAAGCCCGACAAAGAGAGGAGTCCTTTTGCTTTTTGTCTGCAAAGATTTCCACAGTTTAGTGGTGGTTTCACTTATTGTAAGCATACAATGACACTAAGCAGGTGGTGATTAAACATTAGTAGTTTCCCTCCTGTATTACTATAATTCACGTTTTAATTGATGCTTCTTCAGATATAAAAGCCCAGGTTTAGTGCAAACCCCTCTAGAGGGCCTGCTGATAAACCCTTCAAGGAACAGATTATTTTTTTCTCAACACTAGATCTGAAAACTGCTCAGACTGAATGAAGTTTTTAGCAGCTAGCACTAGACAAGTTTCTAGAGAGGTAAATAGTCATCCAGGTAACATCACAAAACAAGGCTTTTTAGGTGACTGGAGGATACATGATGGTATCTTGTTGGTGTCTGGATAAAAATCTCATGTCCCTTTTCAGGAAAGCAATGTTCTCCCTTTCCATAAGGAAGCGTCTGCTCAGCTTTTACTCTGAGCATGGACAGCGTTACCATGTGTTGCTCCACCTCAAATCTCCCTTACACTAGAAATGGCTATAGGGCAGTTGTGCTGAACTTCACTCAGATCTACTAGGTTCTGGTGTCTAGTATGCTATGTAGAAAATGGTTAATGCCATTGGATTGTGCAGATGCTACCTGCTGTCAGGCAGTATGGACTGGACTTAATGCAATCCGGTGACTTTTTAATTTTGGGGAAGTGCTGATGGATGACTGAGCTTCTGTATGCAATCTTTTATTTAGGGTTCTTTTAAATAAATGCAGTGTTCAATGCTCTTGGAACTTGTGTCTTATGGAGTGGCTCTTGCAGACAACACACTATACACTTCCAAAGGCTAAGCACTGCCTCCAGCAAGCGAGGACACAATTTTGAGAACTCTTTGCTTCAGAAGTCATTCTCCTACATGACAACACAATAGTTGAGATCAGATGAACCACATCAGCTAACTGTCCCTCTTGCTGAAAAGGAAGCTGTTGGCAGAGTACTGCAGAGATGCATCCTGTGCTTTGTAAGTTACGTGTTAATGACTACAACATATGGTAAATCTCTCTGTGATCATGCACTTGTTTGGGAGAAGTGGTGAATAATTGTATTGAACAGTACAATTTTGTTTCTTACTGGACGATTTTATTTTGGGATATTAAATGTCATCACTGCAAAGTCTCATTAAAAATTAACAGAAGAAAGGTGAATTTTATTGACTTAAGGTAGTAAAATGAATGTTTGTCTGAATCAGTGAGGAAAAGATAATGGTTATACGTGCATACATATGCAGAAGATAGCACAGTTTGTAAAGGCATATAATATATTAACTTCTGGTTTGCTCTAGAGAAATTGTTCCTTGCCTCCAGCTCCTGAATTTACAACAGCTGCCAAACACTTTCAAACCTCCCATCTCAATTCCAACACAGAAGAAATTCCACAGGACTGGCAGATCAGATTTCACATCAATATTTTGTTGGGCTGCTTGCCAATGTCTTATAAAAAATATAATTACAGGCGAGACTATTGCAAGTTGAAGTTACTATACACTCCCCTTCTGTCTAGGCAACTAATATAATAAAAGTGTTATGAGATATGAAGTCTTTAATCTTATTTTCATTTCAGTTCAACTGGTGAATTGCTGAAGGCTCCAGGTGATGCTGGGGCTACTGACACTCAACTGCTTTAGCACAAAGCCATCTGATCTAGTACTATTTAGTTGCATATTTTATACAGCTAATGAACTAAAATGTCCTGTAAAGGAAGCTGTGTTTTGTCACAAACCTGTTACGTAGGACAGCTGCAATGGGTCTGTAGTTAATTTTGCCTTTGCATTTCCTTCTTCCTCCACCTATTTGTATTACAAGGCCCTGCAATGATGAACTCAAAATGTGCCTATAAAAAGATTTTGATTCTATTTCCCCATGAAATCCTTAACCGATCATAAACAATTTCACAGTATGGTTAATGTTGCAAGGGATGTCTGGAGGTCATCTTGTCCAAGTCTTCTGTTCAAGCAGAGTCATCTAGAGCTGGTTGCTCCAAGGATGGAGACTCCACAACCTCCCTGGGCAACCTATGTCAGTGCTCAGTCACCCTCACAGTGAAAAAGTCTTTCCTGAAGTTCAGAGGGAATCTCCTGTGTTTCAGTTTGTGCCCACTGCCTCTGGTCCTGTCACTGGGCACCACTGAAAAGAGCCTGGCTCTGTCCTCTTTGCACCATCACTTCAGGCATTTATGTGCATTGATAAGATCCCCTTGAGTCTGCTTTTCTCCAGGCTGAACAGGCCCAGTTCTCTCAGCCTGTGCTTATAGTAGAGGCACATTGTTCTCCTTGTGCTTTATATTATATATTATCTGTATCATGCACATAGAAAGGCACATTAGCACTTGACACATTTGGGTAGCTGAAGTCTTTTTTACTACAAGACACATAGATACAGCCCAATACTCTTATTAAATACCCCTATTAATAGCTGTAATGTAAGAAAACACCCAGCAGCTACTGTGATTTAACTATGCTTTTTGTGCTGCTATAGCATTGGTAAAATTATTTCAGGTGCAACCATGTGTAAAGCTCCAATTCTAACAGCTGAAGGTGTATGGGGGGTGAACTGTGAACTGTAGTGGAGAGAAGTATAACTGAAAGTAGGTCCCATGGCTACTTCAAGGCTGGGTGAAAGATACTGATCTTGTTCTAAGGTAAAAAAAAATTATAACTTTCTTATAGCTGCCAGGTACTATAAAGAATTATAACAGTCAAAAAAGTCTGCAGGGTTTTTTACAGCCTTTCTTTGGGGGTATGTAGCAGATGGTCAAAACAATTACATTATTACTAGTCTTGAAATACTGTGTAGAGCAAGAACGTTTCCCTCCCTGGTTTCACGTCTCTATGTTTCTTAAGACTTTAATCAGTGCTTCTGGATGTTAAGTGCCCACCCAGAGTTGCGTGATTTCTACAAAAGTGACAATTGGGCACATTTCTTGTAAATAATGGCAGAATTTAATGTGTCTGTGTCTACTTGCTTGTAGCTTGTTAAGCCGGCATTATCATTTAGCAAGGGCTTTCCAAGAAGTGGAGGAGTATTACAGCCTTTTGATATCACAGCTCCTGCATTCCATCCCAGTATTTCTAGAGGAAGGGAGAGGCCGTTGTCCTTTCATATTCAAATACGAAAAGGAAATATTTCACCTCTATTAAAAGATACGCAGTGTTGCCATAAACACGTTTGTATGCTACTGAAATCTATAAGCAAACATGCAAAGGAAATACTAAAATTATTAAAATTTGTGGAGAACTTGCAGAAATAATTCCTCTGCTGTAGGTAATGGCATCCCATCAACAGATGCATCTCTCATTACTTGCGATGGGAATTGTAAGCAAGTATTAAGGAGGGAATAGACCTCAGTAGTACTCTGTTTCCATTAACATGGCTGAGTTGTCTCACTGGTTTGCTGCAAGAACTGGATATCTGACATTGCATTAGAAGATTTGTAAGTGGTTTTCATTTGTAATTATTCGATGTCCAATGCAGTAGAAGAAATCACATTGCCAAATAATTTCTATGTTTGCTTTACATTTTACAGGACAGTTTAAGTAAAAGAAATAAATTATGTAACTCTATATACACAGAAAATGAAAAAAAGGCAGACATGAATTACAGTGCTGTAATATCATTTCAGGATTCTGATGCCTCCATAACCCACAAGAACCATGTTCAAACAGTTTATGCAGACACCAGGACGTTGACATGAAATTGCTGACTCACAGCTGAATAACTTGCATTTTATTCAGAGCATTAAATGTACAATCCAGGATTTATTATGCTCAATTTAAGCTACATCTCTCTTACTGTTGCCTCTCCTTCAATCATTTAACTTTTCCAAACAATTCAATTCATAAAAAGTATGTTTATATTTCACCTATTACTAGATAAATTTGAGTAATGCCCAAAAGCTTCTCAAGTATTTTCCTTTCCAGCAGCATATGAGTGCAAATATGATGGGTGAAAAGGATACTTTTTCAGTTGCACAATTACAAAGCCCTCCTGAGTTCCAGAAGCCAAATCATTTAACTGTGTAATAAACTTGGCAACGGGGAGTACAGCATGGTTTATAGCGTGAGCATGACCAGAAAGTGCCTTTATTGAGCAGGTTTTTTACCTAACATTGCCACTACCCTGACAGCCCTGTGTTGTTGCTGTCAGCTGAGAGTGAATGCTCCATTCTGAACGTCTCTGTTGGAACCATACTCAACCCTGGGACGAATGTTCTAAGAAGGGCCCAACTGGAGGTTTACCAAGACCATTCTTTAAACCAAGCCTGTTGGACAATGCCATTCTATTCTGTTCTCTCGTCCTTAATCTATTTTTGTGCTTTTCATGGTAATTCAAGCAAAAACTATTCAGATTTAAAATCTTAAATGATCTCTGAACAATATGTGTGGTTTTTACCTGTCTTTCCTGTACGGTAGCAGAAGAGGCAGCAAGGAGGAAGCATACGAGGATGTAAATTTTCTTCCATCTCTTCTATTGATTTCTCCAGTGGTAGGAAATGTTAGGAATCTCACATTCCCTTCTAGTCAACAGTTCTTCCTTCAGGGATCACTTCAGACTAGCAGTGCCATGGCATACATTCAGCATAATGGCATTTGCTCAATAGAGAACAAAATCACAATATTTAATAAAAGATGAAAAAACAAGATCATATTTTGTTTACAAAGTGACAGGCAGGTCACACAGATTTTGTAGGTACTAAGTGAAAGTTCATGCTTTGGAATGTGAAGAAGGGAAGGACTTGAAAAAAATTGGAAGAGAAAAAGGCACATTTTTACCATAGAAGTTGCGGTGTTCTGTACAGTGGAGTACAGCTACTGACAATAATTCAGATTTCAGATAAAAAGATGGAAATAATTAAAGAAAATGGCAGAAATAAACTGTTTTGCAAAGTTTTCTTTTTAAATTACTGTGTATTCAATGCTACTACTGCTTAAAAATTTATTGAAAGTTCTCGGAGCCTGCTCAGCCATCCAGAACAGCTGAGGAGCTGTTGGAAAGCAAGTCTTTCCCCCGAGTGTACACTCTACAAGATGAGGAAACACTGAACAGACGAAGTGTGGAAAGAAAACTATTTTGATGATGGCAATTATTAATGATGCCTGTGACTCTGTCAGGCATTCAAATACCACTATGATGGGCAATAAGTGGTTTAGAGCCGAAGTGTGAGGGGAGCACATTGGGCTGCTCTTGGGATTTCTCAGGAAGGGTTCATGGGTTAGAAATTAAGAACAATCGGAAGAGAAGAGAAAACAAAACTGAGAAGGCTTAGGAAAAGGGGACTTTCTTCAAAGATACAGCAATATTTTCCAAAGAGCTAGCCTGGATCATATTTCCCTTCTAAATTTTCATAATAACTGTCATGTCTATATTTACTCCATCCCTACAGGAGCAAGAGTTTCCCATTCTCTCTTCTTGTTGCTCTTGGTATTACAGCTTGCCCTTTTCTCAGTTATCCAGGGGCCAATAAAACACAAAATAAGGGAAAGAAGGGGAGGAAAATCAAGAGCTCGGACAAAGGGTACCACATTCGATCCATTTGTCTTACCCTACAACCTACAGTATAAGAGAAAAATATACTAAAGGAAAAACTGAGTTAAGACATCCTGGATTTCTTCTTCCACTTATGTTGTGAAACATTTCTAGCACCTTATACAGTACGCTTGGGTTGAACTTGGCTATTAAAATACAGGGTTAGGAAATTTAAAGTTGCTATGAAATTTAATGGTAAAACGAGTCCCATGAATAAAATGCACAGGCTATACCATTGTGAATAAGCATAAAACTAAACACGTACTCTATTCATCTCACCTCTTCTGTGATAGTAGGGGGTACATTACCAAAAAGTGCCTCACAGCATGAACAAGCAATTACTTCTTATGCAGTAAATACCCTCACCTTGCAAACACAACATAGCTCTCTAGCCAGAGATTACTGCTTTAGGCCTAGAGCTAACAAAGAAAAGAATTTTTGTGAAAAAAAAAATACATTAATTTGTAGTTGTTCCCTTTAATCATTAACTTCACAGTAACTCCTAGTTGCTAGTTTACTACAGATGTCTTGTGGTACAGAACTTACTACAGAAATCTTACAATTTCTTCTTGATTTCTAAATTAATATGGGTGTCAGTTCCATTATACAAAACACTTAGCTGAGTACAAACCCATTGTTTTCAGCCTTAAGGCTCTAGCACTGTAGCCTCAGTTTAGGTTTCTAGGTCTCATAAACAAATTAGCATAGTAATCCAGATACATGCTAATTTGGGCTGAATGACACTTTATAGGGCTCTTTAGAATAGTTTACTCCAAAATCAAATTTCTAAATAACAAATATGCACAGTAGAGTTCTTTGTACACACTGTCACATCTCTTAATTGTTACCCTTCTTGAGATTTAAAGCCATATTGATACTATTTTGAATTTATTTATAAGAAATTCAACACTGACTGCTTCACGGAAGGAATGTACTCCAGAATTATATTTTATTATGATTCACTTAGCTATTACATGATTCCCCAGTCTTCAAGAGCACACTTATTTGTACTGTTCTGTGGTAAATTGTCAAGATAACGATTGAGACTGTTAACTTCTGAAAAAGCTATTCTAAGCCTTTTAGTTTCTTAGTTAAGATGATGAAGAGCAAAATAAAAAGTGTATGAAAATTAAGGTGTAGAAGACTATTGGTAACCAATTGCACATTAAACTTTGTAGAACAACATAAAAATTATGTTTTGAAAACCTGGTTTATGAAGAAAATTGCATACACAGAATGGATTTCCCTTCCACATTTGATCTATTCTTACTCAGAAAAGAGCTGATCATTACTCATGACCCTAATAAAAAAGAACTGCATTTTTCAAATTCTTGACAACACCAGCTTCCATCTTCCAGCAGTCTCTCTTCTTTTCTCCTTCAGCTAAACTGAAGCACAAAGGATTCCTTGTTGTTCTGTTAGGTATAGATCATTTATAGGAGTAATATGGATGTACACT
The DNA here is from genome assembly GCA_947846985.1 of Fratercula arctica. Taxonomy (NCBI): domain Eukaryota; kingdom Metazoa; phylum Chordata; class Aves; order Charadriiformes; family Alcidae; genus Fratercula; species Fratercula arctica. The sequence goes on along the minus strand of CANTUZ010000026.1, from coordinate 36,607,103 downwards.
TGAAGTACAGGGCTGAGAATCCTGAGTTCTGTTCCCTCTTCTTGTCCAAGTAACCTTTGGTAAATCACTTACTTCACTTTGTCTCACTATTCACCTTTATGTAAAGTCAACAGTACTGCAGTACTCTTGCTGAACAGGGCACTGCAAAGCATCAAATCGTTTGTCAGTGAATACCAGAGAAATTACAGTGAAAAAAACTCTCATGAAGCATTTAGCCAAACTTCCTACACCAGGAATATTCAGAGGTAATTTAAAAAAAAAAAAAAAACAAACAACAGAAAGAGTGTATCTGATTGGACATTACAATTATTTGAATCAAAGAATATAAAAGGACTTCATACTGGAATTAACATCTGAAACCTGATAAAACAGAAAAAAACCAAAATCCCCAAATGAAGCTTATTTTGATTTATGGTTTGCATTTGTCAAATGAGAACACTCCATTCACATTTGAAACAATTTAGAGCCAGCTTTCAGGAGCTTCAAATGGAAAACCCAAATCCCTCATACAACCTGATTTAGTACAGGAATGTAGGGGTTTTTATTGATAGAAGAAGGCCTCATAGAGAGCAGCTGACAGAGACAGATGGCTCTGCATGCATGATTATAAATGAATAGGACTGTAAAACCAAACCCGAATAGTTTTGGGTTTTTTTTTGAGATGCATTTATTTATTTACTTTATGATCATAGATTTGCAGTAATGTTGAGTCCTATCACTACTCACTGTTACTGATTAATTTCTGAGTTATTACAGTTTTCAGCCAAACACCTTAAAAAGGCAAATAATTGCTAAGAATATGTTTGTGAATAAGCACAAGGTGACAGATGTTGCATGTGTGTATATACACAGTAGCATGGCCTGCTACAGGCAGAATCCTGTGCAGAACTTTATTAAGATTACTTTTAAAAGTTGCTATCTTTACTTCCTGTGTTGCTGTTGAGTTATTATCAGGAAAGAAATATTTTTAAATTAAATTATATAAACATGAAGAACCTTGCATAACAACTGGCAGCATGCAGCTCTTGAAATAACACCAGTTTCCCTAATTAACAGAGGTATTTGAATTAGAATTTTTCATACTTAACAAACAGCAAAGCCTCTGTTTTAAAATTTTAAAATTATTCTATTGCTTTCTGTATTTCAAACAATTCAGCAGGAACTCAGTTTGAACCTTACAGTGTAAGTGCACACATAGCATAGATCTAGACATTATAAGTTACTAGAAAGAAAAGCTTCAGCTGACTTTTAACTTATCTCTTCATCTTTCATGCACAATTTTGTAACTATCGGAGTAACAAAATCATGCTCCTTCTGATTGTTTCTGGTAACAAGAATTTTGTAATTCACTGAAACAGTACTTGAGCAAGCACAGCAGAGCATACAGCATTGCTGTAGGATTTCAAGGATTCTGCCCAATATCTACGTTATAGATATCACCAGACCCAGTGAGTTTTGCAGCTACTGTTGTTCCAACAAGAAAGTCACTGCAAGCAATTTAAATTTGGAAGGTTTATGAAGCATACGTAGCTATTATGAAGCGTTAATGACATGTGAGCACTAAAAGAATTGTGAATCCACAGGAATCCTGAAAAGATGAAATCTTTAGAATGCTGCTTTCTTTCACATTCCTTTAACTCAGTTGGAAAAAACCCATCACCGGCGTGCGAATACACATGCTTTGTGAGTTTTTGAAGTGCAGAATATCCTACAAACGCTAAATACAATTATGCAATTGCTATTCTCATGCATCACATCACATTACATAAGAAATAGTTCACTGAATTAATCTCTTTTTTAGTAATTTTAAAGAAATTACTCCAGAATTCATCTGCTTAGTTAAAGCAATTTTGTCTTTTCAATATCTCTCTACTATTTAAAAACAGATGTTTTATCTGTCTTTAAAGGACAAGTTCCCTAGAATAATGTTCAGACACTTATAGTGTCAGGACAGCAGTAGTCATGGGGTTAATTTCTTTAGTTTTGTAAAAGTCTGTTTCAATTTCTTCAGACAACACCTTTCACTAAGATATAACTTCAATTTTTTTTCCTGTGTGACAGATAATGTCTGATTTACTCTCAGTGAATCAAGCAAAACAGCCTCTATGCACATAAGTAGAACGGGGGATTACATTTGATTATAAAATACAATTTTATTTATTTAGTTAATTATTCAGTAAATATAACATGACTGAGTATAAAATAAAAGGTCAAAGAATGCATGTATTGAGAAATTACAGTCTTTGCAATAAACAAATACAGTTCCATATTTATATGCAGTGCAAGCAAAGGCAAACTTTCTACTATCAGCAAAGCCTTTGGCCAACCATTTTACTCGTACATAGCACAGAATTTACACTAATGTGTTTCTAAAATGTTTAACAAGTTTTCAGGACCACAGAGAGGCACAATACAGAGACATTTATTTATTCTCTATAGTTAGAGCAATTTAACTTTCTAGTCCAAACACAGTATTTCTTGCCTGCCTCTAAAAATATATCTGTATAATATCCAAAAATTATTATTCCTCCTTGTTATAATATTCTAAAATGGAAAAACATTATAATTTCACTGTGATGCTATATTAGTATAGCATATACAATGGTCCAGGCCTAAAAAAAAAGCCACAACGTTTGAGAGAAATCAGTATAGTTCTTCAAACTCTGGTCTTAGAACGGGTAACATTTATTGTCTTTGTTAGGAAATGTCATATAAGAAGTCACATTGTTGCAAAAAAAAATTGCTGACTTCACATGAAATTTAAAAATTATTTAGGATGGTAGAAAACATCCATTTATTTTAAGTCTCAATAACTCCATCTGATGATAGAATGCCTCTGTTTGAAGATATTCCTCCAATATTTTGCCAGGTGTGCACAGATCATTTACAGAAACTTTCCTGGTTGACAGTAATTATCTGCAAAAAACCAGAAATCCCTTTTAATCTTTCTCCATTATTTTAAAAATATTCCAGTTACTAAACATCTAGTCTCCATTTCTAAAATATCTTTTCCAGAATTTCTCAGGATTAATGTGAAAGAAATAGGAATGCAGATAAATAGTCAAAATCCTTATCTTTACTATATCAAACTAGTCACTTAACTTCTCTCAGCATTGGACAAAACATGGCCCTGGTTTCTCTTGCACTAACTTTACATCACTTTTTTGACATTTTACTTCACGGTTCATCCCCCAGGAGGAAAACCACACTTGGGCCCTATGTCTGCCCAAGCGCTGCTTACTCCAGAGCATATTTTGAGTAGGAAATGCATACTATTTTTTGTTCATTATAAGGATGAGCTCACTAGCATAATTCAAATAAAATATTTTTATTATTACTGCTTATTTGCTCCAGGATTTAAATGCTCTTAAGTATTCCATGACAGAATATTTAACAGAATAGCCCTGTTAGAGGGAGGGAAAATGTCTCAGGTTTTAGTTTTTATGATACGTACTTCAATGACTTGGCCACTGTGGAAAAGAGTTCATCAAACAAGATTGAAAATTAAATCTTGACGCTTAGATCAGGTAACTGGCAAAATTAACTGAATTTCATCTCTTCAAGCACAGGCACTCAACCTCTTGGTGCTTTTTAAAAAGAAATGTTTTATGGGAATGGTGCTACATTTTTCTTTTACCTTTGGATTAAAATTGTTCTGTGACCCTTGATGAACTGCTGTCCCATCTTTCTCTCCTATTCCTTACTTACTCCTTTATTTCTCCCTTTGCAGCACCTATATCTCTGCAGGCCAGCATCACTAACCATATTGCTCGAAGAATAGGAGAAAAAGAAACATCAAGAAGGGCAAGATACCTTACACTGTGTGTGTTCATTTAAAAGAAACTGGCAAAAGGAAGGGTTCAGTGTGAATGTCATCAAATTCACTACAAAGGGAGGGGTGAAAATTACCTGTCTGTTCTCAGTGTCTTCTTCTGCTTTAAAATGAAAACTGCCAGTGGAGTCATGAGAAGAGAAGGTTGTCTGAAGTTAAGTATGATTACCTCTGTTGCATGAGGACCATATTGGTATCAGCAAGACATCCCCATACCAGACAGAAGGAATGGATCTGAAACCAACTGCAGGTCCAGACAGAAATTGCTGCTGGAAAGATGGGCACTGAGTATACCTACAGCACCACTATAGCACCACAACCTTGCGATCTAGGAGCTCAGTGACTCCTCTTAAACTATCCAGACTTTTTGCTTCTAAAGTCATTACAGAAAAAAAATTGAAGTGTTCCTTGGAGGAAGACTCCAGCCTCCCTCTGTGCTGAATTAGTGCTAAGGAGTCCTACGCCCATTCTCTGCACTGAAGCACAACAGAAGTTAAAAGTGTCTCCATGCTGAATAAGGTGACACTTCAATCTGTGTCATTCAGGTGGCAGGCAGCAGGAGCTCAAATTCCTTTGAACTTCCCAGTAATAACAGAAAAAAAAAAAATGTGGACTTTCCTCGGATCTTTAAAAGAAGGCCATAGGCACTTGTCTATAGGAATGGAATACACAAACTGTGTGTCTGGAATGCATGGGAGTTTCTCATAGCAGCCTGTCATGGAGGTAAGATTGAAGACTTACCCTTTTGTCATTGTATGTATTTAGTAACAGATATTCCAATCATGTTAATTTTAAGCCTTTTTATTAGGGGGATGCCTATCCCCTTGGTTGGCAAACTCATAATTTTGGATCCCAGATGGATCTTTCATGTAAAGGGTACGCAGTGCAGCTCTGTAATTTAAGATTCTGTTTAAGGCAAGAGAATCCCATGTCCTTTGTTGGATCTGGTTTACAGTCTCTCTGTGCCTTTTGGGTATCTGCAGAATGGGACGCCTCACATAGGATGAGGTGAGAATGCTTTAAAAAAATAGTGGCAAATACTTCAGATAGTGCAATTTAAATGTTAACATTCAGGGTACTATACAATACCCAAATAGTTAGAGAAATACTCCAGGAAACGACTGAGTCAACGTGTAGTGCTGGAAAAGATGCTTCACATCTCAGAAAGCACAGTTGAGGAAAACAGTATTATCTTCAATACTTTTCAGTAAGAAAGCAAGAAAGTCATGACAGAATCATAGAATCATAGAATTGTCTAGGTTGGAAGGGACCATTCAGATCATCGAGTCCAACCACCAACCTAACACAACAGAACCATTGCTAAACCATGTTGCTAAGCACCACGTCTACCCATCTTTTAAATACCTCCAGGGATGGCAATTACATCACTTTCCTGGGCAGCCTGTTCCAATCTTTGATAGCCCTTTTGGTGATGAAATTTTTCCTAATATCCAGTCTAAACCTCCTTGGTGTAACTTGAGCCCATTTTCTCTTGCCCTATCCCTTGTTACTTGGGAGAAGAGACCAGCCCCAAACTCTCTACAATCTCCTTTCAGGTAGTTGTAGAGAGTGATAAGGTCTCCCCTCAGCCTCCTTTTCTCCAGGCTAAACAATCCCAGTTCCCTCTACCACTCCTCATAAGGCTTGTTCTCCAGATCCCTCACCAGCCCCATTGCCCTTCTCTGGACTCACTTCAGAATCTCAGTGTCTGTCTTGAAGGGAGGGGCCCAAAACAGGACACATTACTCGAGGTGGGGCCTCACCAGCACTGAGTACAGGAGGATGGTCACTTCTGTAGTCCTGCTGGCCACACTATTCCTAATACAGGCCAGGATGCTGTTGGCCTTCTTGGCCACCTGGGCACACTGCTGGCTCATATTCAGCTGGCTGTCAACCAACACTCCCAGGTCCTTTTCTGCCGGGCAACTTGCCAGCCACTCTTCCCCAAGCCTGTAGCACTGCATGAGGTATCTGGAAAAAGTCAAGAATCTGTCAAATATGAATCTTTTTTAGTTATAACAGCAAAGTGAATATTGCTTCAAATCCTAAATAAACACCAAAATATAAAAGACAAGTTTAAAAAAAAATGAAAAAATTGCACATGAGATAAGACTATCAAAAGGAAAGGATAACCCAGGGCACCATTCATTACAAAAATCTACTGGTTTCTACTTCTGAAATAATTCTGAATGAGAATTTAAATGCACCTTTACTATTTCCTTATACACCAGCTTTCACGCTTGCCTGTTTTAAATTCCAATGTCCCATGACAGAAAGTGATCAAGATGTAGTAATATAAATTCTGATTCTTCATCACAAAAATTACATTTAAAATAGAAATTGGCCTATTCCTCTGAACTGTTGTTATAAAAAATCCTTTACCGTTTCTTATTTTTCAACTCTGGGGTTAGAACTGGAAGTTCGTTCTGTCAGGTCTTATTCTGCTCTAACTTCCCCCACCACAGCACCATCTAGACACCTAGACATCTGTCTGATGTATCAACCACTTCTCCCAATTTTGCATCACCTGCAAACTTGCTGAGAGTGCACTCTGGCCCACCATCTAGGTCATTCAGGAAGACATTAAATACTGTTGGTCCCAGTATCTACCCCTGGTGTTCTGCACTGCACACTGGATTCCAGCTGGATTTTGTGGTGCTGATCACAACCCTCTGAGCTCAGTAGTTCAATCAGTTCTCATTCCACCCCACTGAACAATTATCTAGGACGTATTTCATCAGCTTGTAAATGAGAGACAGTGTGCAAAGCCTTGCTAAAGTTGACCTAACAACATCCATTTTTTCTCCCCTCACCCACTGAGTCAGTTGTTTCATTGTGTAAGGCTATCAGATGGTCAGGTATGACTTCCCCCTTTGTAAATCCATGCCTACTCCCAGTCACCTCCTTATCCTTCATGTCTTAGGAAGTGGTTTCCAGGATTATTTGCTCTGTCACCTTCTCAGGCACTGAGTTGAGGCTGACCTGCCTTCAGTTTTCCAGATCCTCCTTCTTGTACTTCTTCAAGATAGGAATGACATCTGCTATGTCAATCACTGTGACCACTCAAAGATAACCAAGAGTAGCTTCACAATGTTATGAGCCAGCTCGCTCTGCACTTACAGGTGTAACCCATCAGGCCCAATGGGCCTGGGTGTTTCCAGTTTGTTCAAATATTTCCTAACCTGACCCCCTTCCAGTTAGTGTAAATATTCCTTGTTCTGGACTTTCACAGTGGTATCAGGGGCTGGGGGGTTCCTGGAAGCTTCTTCCATTTTCTTTCCTTTTTATTAGGAATATATTTGTGCAAACAAACCACATCACTACTAGCATGTATCACAAAAGTCACACTTATGCTTCATTTCTCTAAGGAAACACATTCAGGTTCACACTGAGAAAGTTTTATGTGTTGTTCCTACCATGCATGCTGTGTCACTAGAAAAAGATTCTACTATTCTTCATACAATTCATTAAAACTTGCTGAGTTATTTGGTCTCCTGAAATATAATTTTAGTTATTTGTAGCTGCTGATTTAAAACTGTTTAGAGAATATGTGTATTTTAATAGGCTTTCTTATTAGCACTTATTTTCTCAAGCAAGTTTTCTGCGTCCAGGAGAAGATTCAGCACGTTTTTTTATCCACTCTTACCAAAGCATTTGAAGACATTTTTGGTGATAACTGCTTAAGTACTTTGTTGAATCACTTTGACAAAACTCTGGGAAAGACATAGGTATAGCTTTTAATAGATCAATTAATTAACTTCCTTGGTTTGCAAAGCTGGGAAGTAGTATCCAGAAGAGACATAACTCTAAGCAATAAAGCAGACCCTGCAATGTCTCTGCCACTTGCAAAAGAGTTTCCCAAGTCACAAGACAGAGATGTAACACAGGGGATGCGAAAATAGAATGAGGTAAATATATAGTTGGGTTGCATAATAAAGACTAAGAAAAAGAGGAAATTATCTCTCAGTGGAGTTTCCTACTTTGGTTTGTGGTAACAATTCAGCTTATTTCAAGTCCTGGGAAAGGTTTAGAGGGCCTGGGTTTTGAAAGAAGCCCAACCCAAATTTTCAGAGCGTTGTCTATACCTTTGTTCATAAGATGGTGTTTATACAGCTTATTAGTCTTTGAAGCTGATTGGCTCTAAACTGAAATAGGTTTGTACACGGGTAGAACTGGCTGAAGACGAAAATTGCACTCCCATTGTTCAATAATCATATACACTGAAACAAAGTATTCTAACACTTCTAGAATTTTTTTTATCAACAAGTCACAACCCCTAATTTTGAAACTGGTTACAATTCTAATTAATTTATGCCAATCTACTCACAGTTCTATTTATCATGCCCTGTTCTATCACACGATGATTGCCTTTACCTATACCCATTAGAGTTGAACAAGCTAACAGAGCTGGGAAAACAGCCAACCCTTATCCCCATAGCATGCTATGATATTATTTAGCTTGTATCATTTGACTGCCATTTCCTTCATAGAATGGGCAGCTAGATGATCCTGCTTTATGCACACTTACTCAATAAATCAAATGTTATACAGTCCTCATAAACTTACTGCCCTATGTACAAAAATGTAGGTATCGGAAGAAAGCAAGCTGCCAGATTTGCCCAATTCTTGTGTGCACTGCATCAAGGCAAGGAAGGTGTCCAGAGGAAAGACGGCATGCAGAATACTTTGTAAAGGTAATGCATCCTTGGACTTTCTCTCCTAATATAGTCAATGAACATTACCAGTCATTCACCCTGATAGCTGCAGAAATCATGGCTTAGGGAAGAGCACGTTGCCTCTCCTTCTCTTTTTGTTTCTGGTCAGGTCACTCTCTCGAATGAAGGAAAAACGAATTCCCAACAGTGCTGAAGCATGAATAGAGGTATTGTTCTCACAGGGGCCTGAATATCTCTGAAATATATCAGAGAATTAACTTGTCATTTTTTTCTGCTTCCTCCTTAAAGTGTTTTGAAATGACTAATACATTACCAAGAAGCGGCTTCTTACATCTCATGCAGACTAATTCCCTAGGGCTCCCATTATGTCGGCAACCTAAAATGATCAGTTAACAGAGCGCGTTAGCAGCAGTGAGGGGGTGAATAAAGCACTGAGGGAAGGGAAAGTAGTGTTCTATGGCTTGCCTCCCTCCTCTTTTAGTAGCATGTCAAACATAATTATGCTCCTGTCATCTGCACCTACAAGACAGGATTTTAGTTATGATATCTTGCCTGGCATGTAGCTGCTGTTGACAGGCCCCTGTGACCCTGTTCCAAGCAGTCTGACTCTACAGATGACAGGACCCTGGCCTAGATGCAAGAATTAACCTTCCTAGCCAGAAAAGGCTCTACCAAGGGAAGAGGATAAAATGTTAGAGAAAGGCAGGTCACCTTGTGGCCTGGTTGGTTCTCGATAAGCGGTTGCAAAAGACTTGACTTTGCACATTGCACGTGAACGGCCTAGAAAATGGCTGCCGCCCAGGGACCAGAGCATGCCTTGAGGCACCAGGCTAGACAGCTTTGTGCTACTCACACCCTCCTACCTACCCAGGCAAGCTGTACTGTGAAACACACATAAGATGCCAGGCAACTGATAGGTCTTCCCAGGAGCATGAGCAGATCATATTGGTAAAGCTGCAAACATGAGTTATACTCCTCAGGCAGGGTGGAAGAAAGACAGTAAGTTAACAGAGAGATATCATTAGTCAAAGAAAATTGTCCATCTCCCTCCCAGTCTTCCTCAGCTTTTAGGCAGAAAAAGGACTGAAAAATTCACCAAAATTTTACAATGTTTTTTTGTACCTTCTGGAAAAAGAAAAACATAGATTACTACATCTACACTGAAACAATGCTGTCTACGTAATACTATTTCCCCAGTGCCCTGCTACAGTTACCATTGTTTTTTTTAATTAAGCTAAAGCAAAACGTTCATTCAGATGGGATAGACACCTCCAATGCCTTGTGAAAAGTATTTTCAGCCTTGAATGTTTAGTTTGGGGATTGGAGAGAAAATTTGGCTCTAAGCAGGAGCCCCTCTGGATTTAAAGGGACTGAGATTTTGCAAGTCATGCATCTAATAATGGAAAAATCTTGCTTTTAAAATTCACTGATGTTTGCCTTGCTTTCACTGATGGCATGTGCATTTTTAAAAAGAAGCTGGCAGTACAGCAATACAAGTTGTATTCACTCACTTTGCAAACCTGTCTTCTGAGTGTTTGAGGCCTCTTAAGGATCAATGACAATGAAGAGCTGCCTTGCAGATGACATGCTTGAAACTGTGTTCAGTGATCTGCCAGTTTACAGCACACCATAAACTGAGGAAAAGTCCTGCGGGAATGCCTCAGACCTAGAATTACCCACAAGGTCATGAAAACACACCTGATGGAATGCTTGTATGAGAGCTACACTTAAAATTCTTACAGCTCAGCTCAGGTTAGCATGCAAGAGATTGAGGAGCAGCTGGGACATCAGATAACAGAAAGTTCATTCTGGATGCGATCAGAAGCACGTTCTGAGCTAATGTTTCAAGTTCATCAGAATCAGATAGCTCTCCCTGGAGAAGTTATTGACACTAATTCCTGGCAGTTAGGCAACCACATAAAGCAGTGGCTCTGATTTTCTTTGGCATGTTCATTATGCAAGAGTATAAAATACCAAAAATAAATATTACAGAGAGGAGCATGATGGCACAGCATAAGTTGGAAAAGCCCGCAAGAAATCCCAAGAGTCAAGTCATGAGCTGACTGTGCAGGTGATCCCAAAGAAGCGAAAATAAAATCTTTATGCACTGCTACCATTTGTTCTTTACAAGACGTTATACAGGAGAATAATTCAGGCATAGTTTAGAATTTGTTAACTAAGAATGAATGAGATTATCTTGCACATCGCTCTGTTTCTAAGATCAAACTTAATATGTTACTCAAAAGACTTGAAATGTAAGAATTCCAACCCTTCTTTAACAGACCTTTAAATAGCATTTTAGTATGCAAATGTTGCAATTCTAAAGGTAACTTAGGTTAACTCAATCCCCATATTACTGTAATTGAAAGAGTAAATATCACATTGCAATTTAAAGGAAAAAAATATTTCTGTGGTCATTTTGAAATATTAGAGGGCCTTTGACAATGGGAACATGATACCCTTAGCATTCTCATAAGAAAAAGTAATAAATATTAACACAATTAGAGCACTCAGGGAGACTGATTAATGTGGTCATTACAAACTAAGTAGCCAAACACACATAACTGAATTACAAACCATACGTGAAGGACAAAGACTCATTAGAAGTCTCATTATCCTGTGTCTTTGAAATTACCCTGTATAGAAGCATGGAAAACCTGAAAGCCATGAGCTGAGTCTTGGAAGGCTGAGGACAGAGCTTTCAGTCACTTAAAGGAAGCTGGAAACTACAGAAGTAAACTCAAAGTCAAAGGAGGACAGGGTAAGTAAGGTGTCTAAAATTACAGACCTTCTAAAAATTGGGAAATATGGAGGGCTCTGCATCCATCATACAGAGGGGACGAAGGTGATCCAGTATGGTCACCACGAAAAATTATAGTAGTTTGGAAGACACTGGTAATTGCTATAAAAAACTCTTTCTGTTTACAGACAAAACTAGACTTCATCACAGACAGGTATGTTTGACTTCATAAATGAGCAAATATAAGCTCTTTGAGGAAAAAGCCATCTGGCAACCCACAGAAGCCATGGAAACCACGGAGTAAGTTCTTATCAGGCACTAAAGGCTGGTGGACTGCAAACATGGAGGGACTATTTGATAAATGAAGCACATATGTGTTCATGCATCTCATTTGTCTTTAGAGACTGGAACTCTTACTCTGGTTTTAACACAGTCTTGACTATAATCCACACATTAGCCTCAGAGAGGCATCAGTATCCTCTGGTAATTTTCCATCTGCTTTCCACACCCTGGTGGATCCAAAAGTCTTAAATACACCTGATGAGTGCTGAAACATCACCCCCTAGTGCCAGGGACCCTATTTCTTAGAATCTTACCTATCTTAGCCAAACTGCATATGAAAACTCTAAGACTCTTGCATAAGATCCCAAAATGAGTTGTGCAGATGGTCTGACCTCTCAGGCCTGTGGTTGCCCTTTGATATGAATGTGATAAACAACACATTTGGCATAGATGTTCTTGTAAGTCATGTATCAAACATGAGCATCACCACATGGATAAGACAAGAAACACGTTCAAATAGGATGGTAAATAGTTCCAGGAAAAAAATCTTATCCACAAGGATGCTAACCAGTTTACGAGGACATTTTACCATGGAGCTTAATATACCATATATTATTTTTATTATTGAAGTACTTTCCTAATCTTCAGTAAGTTTTTTCATTGAACATCATAATGTAAGTGCTTAACATCCAGTTGGGCTTGACAGATGTACAATTGCCTTATAATAAGAATATAAAGTAGTATAAATTTCCATGTATAAGCAGTGTCCTTAAGCTGAGTGCTCTGTGCTCAGAATATGGTTTAATAAGTGTGTAAGACATCAAAGAGGACTCCTTAAAGTTAGAATGGGCATAAATATGCCACTGGATACAAGGTTACATTGAGTTTCATAATAAAGTCCTTGCTTTTTCAGAGGTACACCAGATCACGTAAGCACAGTGACCTTAGCTTTCACTCATTTCCCACACACATATTAAAAGTTTAATACAAACTCATAGAGACTAACAATTTAATGCAGACACTGCAGATGTTTGATGATCAGGGGCCAAGAGTACATATTATTAGAAAAAAAAAGCTCTTGAAGTTGTGTAATACAGCTCTGCATCTATCTTCTCTTTTTTCCTCATGTACAGCATCAGTAAAAAACAGTTCTGATACTAAGAGAAAAGGAAGAGAAAATGGGAGGGCAGTGAAAAGAATCACTGAATGTAAGGCCTTCAAACCAGCTGTCAGGAGGAGAAAATTAATAAAGTTGAAAATCCTTGTTAGCTTTTTTCCAGGTTGTAAAGTTGAAAATAATTTTTTATTTTAAAATATAAAATCAACCACATGAAAACTAGGAAAAATTAAGAGTAAATCAGTAAATCAAACAATTTAATTGATCAAATAGACAGTATAGGACACTGGCTAGAGAAGTGTTACACACTTCCTCCAAAAGGAATGCAACCGATATAACTAAGCCCTTTAGCTCTTTGAAATAGAATTTCCTTAATAAAAGTAAATACAACAGTAAATCCTTTATCTTATTGTCTGTCAGTTCAAGTTTTTTTTTTCTTCTCTGAGAATAAGCAAATGTTATGTAACACCATTAATCAAAGTGAGATCTGTATGTTCAAAGCAAACTTTCTCCTACAGTTTTAACTGTTCACTATAAAATAAAACTATGCTGAAACAGCATCATTAATTTTTTCTGATCTCAACATTCTTAACTTATTATCTTAATGATTTCAAAGTGCTGTTAACATTAACAGCAGTATGTATCCTAAACCAAGTCATTTACAAGCTTCATAGCTTAGGTCATAGGAACAGAAAAAGAATTTAGCTTAGAATAAACCAGCCAGTCCCTTGCTCAAAAGGAAATGTAGGATAAATAATGACTTTTTATACATACATGTAAAATTAATTTGATGATAACTTCCAGCTCACTTAGACAATTCATAATGGTTGTTCTCTAGAGATTAACTGGGCTAAAGTTACTAAGAATTAGGGCTATACATTACCACATTTCTTTGCTATGTTTTAAGGAGTTATTGGTAGGCAAGCTGCATCCCAGCAGTTTGATACTCCCAGCAGAGGAGTATCTCTCTCTCCTAAAAGCAGTAGAAAGTAACTTGTTATAGGAAGAAATCTTCATTGATTTAGATGTGTAGCTGTGGAAAGAACAAATTTGAGGAAATATGAGCTGATAAGACAGTCGTACTTCATACATCATCTGTTTTCACTTGATTTCCTTCATTGGTTCAGACTCACAACTGCTTACTTGAACTATCTTGCTCTTGTTTTTCTTCTTGTAATACATAATCTGTAAGTCTGTAAAATGTGAATGCACTGAGGCACCTTTTCCCAGAATGTTAATTCTTTAATTGTCTGATGGACACATTTTCTTAACCTATGTTGCTCTTAAAGCTCCTATCACCTATCTGTTGCTGCCATCTTTCAAAACTGTGGCCATCAGTGATGCATTTGGTAGACCAGTTAGCCAGTATTCTGTTGACAGTGGATGCCATTATCACACTAAATGTAGCAAAATTTTCCGACACAGCAAATGTTATCACAAACCTGACAGCTTATTACTTCTCCTAGGTTAAAAAAGCATATCTTTTTCATTTACAGCTTATTACTGTCTTGTTTTCCCTTGTTATCTATGTGTTATCTATTTCCCTTGCTATCTCTTCTGAAACCATTGGAAGGGCCATTCTCTCATGAAGTCATTGAATTAGAGAGATTTCATGATATAAAAAATAGCTTTTAAGCCTTATATAATGTTTATATCTCTCAAGTTTCTGAATTGAATTAGAGACAGGTGAGGGCCAAGAGCCTAGTAAGGAAGCTAAAAAGGATAAAAATTACATGTTTGAGGTTGCAATGTCTCAGCTTCCTAATAAAACCTTTGCTAAACATATTTTGTTTCATAACAAATAGTTTACTATTTTTATTTTGCTATGAAAGAGAAAAATACAATAAATTTCCAGTATAAATCAAACCATGTAAAAATAAACTCCTTATTTTTATATATAGTAACATAGTTACAATAGTAACATAATACTATTTTCAAAAGTCATGTAATTCTAGTAGTTAGGAAAATATTTATCTTTAAAGTGTCCATGATTTTTGTCTTTGTCCACATTTGAAAACAAGGAAAGTAATTCCAGGCCCTATTCTGGAACGATTCAAGAATCTAGCTTCCTTTTAAGCAGAAATTTATCGATTGTTAAACATAAGATGAAATGAGTAAACAGCATCTAAGTCTTGAATTATATAGCACTCATGACAGCCTGTGCACCAGATTTGTCCACCATTATTTTGTCAATAAAAATTATTTGAGGTGAGTTTAGTACTTTCTTTTTTCCTTTCGTGTTCACCACCAGTTTAACAGCAGTCCTAGTCACAGACTAATTTTCACTTATTTTAAATTATTCAGTGCTGATAAAAGTGCAGGATTGGTGACCTTGCTACCTTGCTATCTTGACACCGGACCTCTGTGTATTCTCCAATGGTGAAACATAAATCCCATATAATGGATTTTATCAACACACTATGATAACTTTTTCTTGACCCCTTCAATAGTCTTTGTTTCTGTGTCTATTGAGTGTCTCAATAAGCTTTCATTTATCATAGTGGTTTACTACAAGAGTACATGGTGTATATGGGAATATCTATATACTGTAGGTGAATATTTTTTGTTAGAATAAGAAAGACACTGGTAATTAAACTAGGCCCAAATGTTATGAAATATCCAAGAGTGCTGCTGGTACACAGATTTTTCTCTGCCAGAGTTCTTTATGACCAAAAAAGTCAGATAATGAATCATGATACTGTTTGGTATTAGCCAACTGTGTCACATTTAGTATGGCATCAGAAAAACCTGTTCCCTTTTATTCAACATGTGAATATGTGAGAAAAAAAAAAAAAAAAACCAAAAAACAAAAGCCAAACCAAACAAAAAAAAAAATGACTAAAAAAACCCAAACGCCAAAACATACATTCAAAAGACAAACAGAAATAAATTATTGATTAACTTATTACACAAATGTTATAAATGATTTGCTCATCTCAGATTTCCTTGTTAAGATAATCAGAAGATTTGAGAAGATTGTAAGAAATTTCATTTCTTGTTCTACAACTAGACTTGCTGAAATAAAATAAATTCACAGTATTACAAGAAACAATGTTGATTCATTGTATTTGAAGGCATTCCTTCCGCTATAGCTGATTCAGAACTTCAGTCTTGAAAATCTAGATTACTTTAATAACCATATTCGGAGTTAAACTAGTCTATTTGTGCTGCATATCTAGTGTGCCATATAAGACCAGTATAAATCTATCTTTCTGTGGACTGCTATCAGTTAACAGAAATGTCTCATTACAGTCTGACTAACAATTTATTGCAAGCTGAGAAGAGTGAAGAGAAAACGAAGACAGACTCTGAGTTGGCCTCACCTGACCATGAGTATTTTATACCTGTTGTGTGAGAACATGACTTAAACTTTATGACTGTGAACAGCAAGAGCAAGACCTTTAACTGACTAGGTATTTAACAATGAGTCTGAGTACCTCTTGACAGAGCAAGCCAAGTAAGTGAGAATTTAGCACTTTGGGGGGAGTTAGAACATGGGTACTGAGACTCAGGATTCTGGTCTCACACGATCAGTTTTGATGTCGGGAAAGCCATGCCTTCCCCGATCACCCATTGTTGGGATGTGTACCTTATTTGGGAGACACTGTATGCAAATTAGCATCAAAATCTTGAAAGGAACATTAATTTAACATATGAAGAAATATCTTAACCAACACCGTGTAACTTTCTTTGTCCACTCTGGTGTATAGTCACTTGCTAGAGATAGAATGTCAAAAATAAGTTTAAGTAGTATGGCTTTGGTTGATTTAAGACAGCTCCTAAATATTATTTAAACAGCATTTCACATTTAATAAGAAACACATTCTGCTTCCTTAGGACACAAAAAGAATAAAAAATAAAAGGTCTTAAGTAGAACAGCAGAATCTCTCCATTTTACCTATGCACAGCTTGCTAAACAGAGAGTTGAAAATAGCTAGAGCTGAGAGGGAAAAAACTGAAGAGTATTTTAACAGTGAAGTAAAACCACAACTAATGACTTTAGGAGACAGGAGCTAGGTGGACAAGCAAAGCATTACAGTTTTAAATATATGATATTTGGCTTCACCTCCCAAGTAAGGGGGCTGGCACTGATTCAAAAAGGCTGGTCTGGCATGCTTGTGCCTCTGAGAGGGACCACACTGCCTGATGGAAACAACCACAAAAGCCGCAGAGAGAGCACAGCCTTCCAAAGGCAACAAGAAAGCAACCAGACGGGCAATTAGACCATGCCAGTGCTTGGCCTTGGCAAAGAGGAGGCAGGCATCTGAAATGGCTCATCTGTCCACAGGAGAGACGGATCCAGTGACCGGGAGATGGGACAAAGTAAAGTAGACACCAGATAACAGAGGGAAGCATTTTGAGTATGGATAACCTCCTTCCGTAGCACCAACATAACAAACATGATGGGAGGTTTACACATACTTCTACATCTTGAAAATAATATTTTTACAGTGCTCATTGAAACCTAAGACAGCTGTGCGAAACATCTTTGCATGTGAAACGTAAGGCAGAGTATGTATTTTTATGTCTATTCAGTCTGTATCCTGGAAGCTATTTTGCCATACATGGAATCCTCTTTTCATCTCAGTGGTTGCCAAACAACTCATATTTTAAGCATTTTCCCTTGTGCCATGTGATAAACTGCACTGTAGGCCGGATTTCTTTGTTGCAGATATCTCTGGAGCCTACAGGCACTGTGGCTTCCATAAACATCTGTTTTAAAATACTGCTTTTCCCATTTCAGTGTGAGTTTTCTTATGCTTCTTTGTCTTGCTGATTCAGTCCAATAATTTAAGAAAAGAAAATGAACAACTGTTGATAAAACAAGTGGTTAAGAAGGACGAAGAGCTTTTATATCTTTGTTGGAAACAGAAATTTTATCCAAACTTAACTGGTTATCTTTTACATATTTTCTATAACAAAGAACACGGGAATGTCAATTTCTTGGATAGTACAGAAATTGGATTGCTGGATTAGCAGATTAGAGTTTAAATGACAAAACAATTGTTTCTAGCCTCCATGTTTCAGAAGGTGGTGCGAAAATAGGCAATACATAGCACGTTCTTACCAAGCCTAAAGCAAAACAAATCATGACCAGCAACATGATGCCCTTCTTTAATTCAGTCACGTTCTTCTTCTGGAACATCCTCATAGAAAAAAATTACGAATTTTGGGCTAGATAAGTGGACAGTGAGGTGAACTGAAAAATACTAAATTGCTGGACTCAAAGGGCAAAGGGTTATGGTCAGCACCACAAAGTCCAGCTGCAGGTCATTGTGCAGTGCAGTACTCCAGCAGCAGATACCAGGGCCAACAGTATTTAATGTCTTCCTGAATGACCTAGATGGTGGGCCAGAGTGCACTCTCAGCAAGTTTGCAGGTGATACAAAATTTGGAGAAGTGGTTGATACATCAGACAGATTTGCTGCCATCTAGAAGGACCTGGACAGGCTGGAGTCCAACAGGAACTTCAAGAAGTTCAACAAAAGAGAAGTGGCAAGCTGTTCTCCTGGGGAGGGCTAAGCCCATGGACCATCACAGGCTGGAGGCTGACTGGCTGGAGAGCACCTTGCCAGAAAAATGTTCTGGGGATCCAAGCTGACCACGAACCAGCAAAGAGCCCCTGTGGCAAAGAATACCAGCAGCCTCCTGGGCTGCATTAGGTAGAGCGTTGCCAACAGGCTGAGAGAGGTGATCTTTCCCCTCCACTCAGCACTGGTGAGACCCACCTGGCTGCTGGGTCTAATACTGGGATCCCCAGTACAGAAGAGGCATGGACATACTTGACAGCACCTCTGGACAAAGGGCAAAAGGCCATGAAGTTGACGAAGGGCTTGGAGCAACTGTCCTAAAATGAGGGGGTGAAAGTGCTGGGGCTGTTTGGCCCCAAGAAGACAAGGCTCAGAGTGACTTGGCCAGTGTTCATTAATATCATATGGGGCAGGGGCAGTGGTGGAAAGAAGACAGAGGCAGACTATTCTCAGTGCTGCCCAGATGCAGGGCAGCGGGCAATGGGCACAGGTTTAAATACTGGAAATTCCATTTAAACATAAATAAAAAAACCACAGTGTTTCTACTGCGAGTGAGATCAAACTCTGGCACAGTTTGCATAGAGAGGCTGTGGAGTCTCCCTCCTCGGAGATACTGAAACCAGCCTGGTCATGGCCCTGAGCAACCTACTGTAGCTGACCTTGCTTGAGCAGAGGTGGGACTAGGAGATGTCCAGAGGTGCCTACCAGCTTCAGCCTTCTGTGGTTTTGTGACTATGTGAACATGGTGGAGACCCACCAATAAACATACTGCTGTCATTCTTTCTGACTGATGCTGAATGAAAGAATTGTGCAACGCTTATTTGCTACTAGATCCAACTTTTCTGGATGCCACCATTTACCACTAGGGCACGCATCCTTCAGGTGCATTCAGGCACAGAGCTGTTAAGACAGGTTCAATACAGTTTTCATCTCTCATTAAATGAGCATGGAATTCTCGTGAGTATAAGATATCTTGTCCCATGATGACTACTGCAGAATAAGATATTCTTAATCTTTTCTAAAAGAAAGCTGAAATATCAGTGTGAACAGGGCTGCAAGAGAAAGTTGCAGGAGTATATACCATAGGCAGGCAAATAAACTCCAGGAAGATTGCAAGCTGTACAGTCTGTTTCTGCCCTACAGAGGTAGCATTTATATGCATGTTTCCAATCTGTACTTTACTGGGCAAATTTTTATTCGTGTGATATAAGCCCTCATGCTAAATTATACGTTCAGTAACAGTTTTTTCCACTTCATCATTCACTGTGCCACCTTTTTCATCCCAATATCCCAGTCTTTTCTTGAAAGATGAATCTTCAGTTGGCGTTGAAAGATGAACAGCAACTAGAATACACATTTTTCTGCTAAAGTTTTTCCAACTTCACTGATGTTTTTGAGGTCACTACTTAAGATGCCTTGAAGAAACTTGATTTTCAGATAGTAAATCCAGAGTCCTTGAGGAGAAAAATAAGCATAAGCCCAAACACAAAAACCATTGTCTTAAAGTTGAGCAACCAAAACCTGAATATCTGGTCAGGCACTAGTCACCTCTGAAGCTGACAATGAAATCACTTTTCCCTCTGGCAACAATTATTGGCTACTTGGAAGAAAAGACCTACTTTGCTGTCCAGCTTGTCATATATGGCAATTTGACAAGCATACCTGCAGTACAGAATGCCTTCAGAAGCTTTGTTTCCTTTGGCTGGAAGCCCCATGCTCATCACTGAAAAACTTTGTGGGAGAGATAAAATACAAGACCAGAAGCAGACTGGAGCTGTGACTTCATCAGACTGGGCCTCGGTATCTTATTAAATCATTCCTTGGTATAAACGCACAATTTTTCCTTTTTAAAACTGGCATAGAAAGTGGATGTCAGTTTGAAATTTTGAGTTAATCACATGAATCATTATTTAAGTTCAAAGGAGTGGCAAGACATATTTATTTTAGTTAGAGAATTCCAAGTCAGATGCAAGCTGGAAAAGCTATATGTAATTTGTGATTCGCTGTCAGTTTTAGAATCAGGCCAGGATTTCCTGGTGGGGTAAGGAGGCTATAAGAATGCTCTGATGATCAATTACTGCATACGTGTACAACAGCATTCTCTTTTCAGAGAGGGGTGAATTTGAAACCAAGAATGGTTTTGCAGAACAAAACCTGACTCACTTTGGGTGCAGCCAAAACCCCATGATGTATTGTAAGCTAGGGAATGTGATTAATGTAAAGAACATAGGGAAAACATGTGCCTTTTTGAGCTTTAGCACATAAATAGGAAACACAAATTGTGTGCTGCTTCTACTAGTATGTATTCAATACCTAACTTTCATAGTAAATTCCTGTACTGTAGTTTATCTCACCTGACTAATCCTGTTAGTCATAGGTTTGTGCATTTACCTTAACGACTGTTGGAGCTGTGCAAAACACAAAAACAATTTAGCCATGCTATTTTCCAGGAAAAATGTGATATTATTTCTGACAAAATTTGTCAATATACTTTTCTCCCATGATCTAACAGAAGTACTTAATATACATGAGGGATAATAATTTTTCATTAGCTGAAGTTTTTAAAGTCCATTTAACTTAGCTACAACCACTCCAATCACATGGTCCACCAGAAGCTGACACATATTTTCACAGACCCGTTTCTACATAGGTTTTAGGTATTGATGATCAAAGCTTTCCTCCATGGCCTGTTTAGTTGGTTGTTTTTAAAGTGAATTTAGATCAGCGATCCCCATGTCAATTACTTTTGCCCTGTCATTATATACAGGCAGTTTTCGATTTCTACTGAGAGCACATCCCCCTTATCATGTTCTACTGGAGCTCTGCTTCACCTTTTTTGTTTGCTGAATATCTTCATCCCTCTGTTGCACAGCTGAAAGCAATGATGATTTTCCTCACTCTTTGCTAATCAGGTTTTAAATACCAGATCCAAAAACTGTACCTGATTGTACTTCGCGTTATCTTCTTTAATTTAGAGATTAACTTGTAGATAAAACTTATATAGAAGAAAACTTGTAGATAAACTTAGAGATAAAATATAGAGACACTAAATTAGCTTAAGTGCAGGAGCACGTGTGTGCGTGTACGCATGTGTGCAGGCAAGACACAGATTGCACGCAAAGAATACGAAACAGCACCCCTTAGTGTCCAGTTAGATCAGTTGCACCAAAACCATAAAAAAACCCCAAACTATTAAAGTATGATCAGATACGAATTTATCAAAGCCTCTGAAAAGAGACTTCCTTTAAAACCAAGGTTATGATAGAAAAAATAGTAGGAAAGCACAAACTTTTCAACTATACCTACTAGACTTACATAACACAAAAAGAATACCGCTGTTGTCTATAAAATGTTAAGAAAATATAATTGTACTCTATAAAGCCTGGTAGTATCAAAGGAAAATGTAAATGATTCTTAAAGAAGACATGTGATGGTGAATGTTCTTTTCTTACAATTTAGGATAGCATCAAAGAAAACTTCTCTCAGAGAAGCTCTGTCTATTTGTGGTCTACTTCCCAAAGACGGATGGTAGAAAAACAAATCTTAGCATCATGAATATCAGTTTTAAGTATGTTCCTAACTGCAATGCTCAGTTATCAGATTACTTTATTTTCTATGAACTGGATTCTCAAAGTGGTGAATAAAATCAACGTCCTCTGCCCGCAGCAAGAACATCAGATTAGCATATGATACCTATGTTTTTGAAGATCAAGATTTAGATCTTTTCAGACTATTTTATGTTCAGAAAAACAATTTAATTTAATAGTCAGTGAGAATAAGAGGAAATAAAGTGTTAAAAATAAGTTTACAAACATGAAGAAGAACATTTTCAAGGACTTTTCCTGAATTCTGGTTATTTGGGCCTGACAGACATGCAACCATGCTTTGTCACCCCACAATCTACAACTCAGAGTGATATGGTTGTAGAAACGTTGTGTTATGCCTCCAGCTATTACACAGAAGAAAGTGGTTCCTGCAGAAGGTCTTTTTATTTCTGAGCTCTCAATTAGAAGTTGAAGCTCAGAGAAAAAGATTACAATCTGAAAACCTGCAGAATTATTTTTCCTGTTTCAAGGCAGCAGAAGATCCTTCTCCAAGATTTAAAAATACATTTAATGAGAATCAAAGACAGCATTTGATGACAGCAAAGTTCACAAACTTTACTAATGCTAGACTTTGCCAAATGTGTTTTGACATGGTGATCTTCCCCGCTTACTTGACAAACTATTAGATAAACAGAAAATGTCCTAAACCTTCACATTAAACCTTTTCAATTTCTTTTATTTAGTTCCTTAAAAATTAATTCATTTTGAATTGATGTAAAAAAACTAGAGAAAATATGATGAAAGCTGTGATACCAAATCATTGAAAGCACATGCCCACTTTTTCCATGAACACTAATGAGGGAGGAGCCCAGGTTACAGCTGATAGCTAAAGGTCCTCAAGCAACACTCATAACTTGTACCTGTACACTAAGGCTTTCAAAGATGGATATTTTTTTGTGTGTGGATGGTTGGACTTGATGATCTCAAAGGTCCTTTCCAACCATAAAGATTCTATAATTCTATGATTCTATATGAAGTTATATCTGTAAACTTGTATCACGGACCGTCTACCATTGTGACTGAATTTTCAGAAGTGCTGGATATCCATTACCCTCCACTGTCTTCACTTTGCTCTTGTGGGTTTTATTAATCTTTCATAGACCAAGTTTTCAGGTTATTTGCTATATTTCCATTTGCAATTTGAAAATTGAGATAATTCTGGATGTGCTTTCCTGTCTTGCAATTCAGTCAGGTAGCGTTGCCAAAATAAGGCAGCTCAACATACCCTATTCATTAAACTTCAGTAGCTAAATGTCTTACATGCTAGATAGAAAGATTTATAGATGCACTATACTGTCATCTTTGCATCTTTTTTGCACCTGAAAATATACTGGGCAGTAAATTTGGCAAGCTGGAACCCTTAGAGTCCTCTATAATCCCATTTAACTAAGCTTTTTAAAAGTATCTATGAAATATAGTGTAATAGTAATTTTAAAAGCTACATTTACAAGTATTTCCAGAGATTAATGTCTGGTCAGTACTGTGATAATGAACAACAGATGATATAGAATTTTCAAGGAAGCAAAGCTGTTTATTTCAAATGTTCATTTCAAATGTTTATTTCTCAAATTTAGGGAAAAATAGGAAAACAGTATTTTATACATAGCCTGAAATTGGAAGTACAGCTGAAGACAAAGAATGGTTATGAAAGAATGCTGAAAATTGAACTAGGTAATGCAAGTCTGTCCTTATCACACGCAGACTGCAGACTGTCTATTAGATTGCTTATAATCTTGGTCAGAAAATAAATGCACACCATTTATCTTAACAGAGAGAACTTGCATCCTTGAATTTGACGGTTTGAGGCTTTGAGGTTCTGCTGCTAAGGTTTTGCCACGTAAAACTTAGGTTTAGGGTAAAACATTAGGGTTCTTAAGTATTTTGAAACAGCTTTCTCATTTTTCAGCCAGTTCTACTGAAAAACCTTCAGTGAAAAATCCTTACTGTGTCTTCCAGTAGGGATATTATATCCTGACCAATGGAAATTTCAAGTTGTAGATAATAATTTCCCATTTTCTTTCTTTCAGGAAGTTCAGTTTCTAAATCTTGCAGACTTTGCAGTATCCTCTCTCCCACTCCAGTGCCTGAAAGTTTTGGCAGTTAAATGATAAATGCTTATTTTGTAAGAACTAAATTCACAATCAAACAAACACAAAAATTTCTTCATACAATGAATATTGAGTTACAATGGCATTTGTAAAAGATATGGACAACTGAGCAAGTGTAAATCCTAGAGCTGCATTATAGACCATAAAAAGTAATAAAAGTGGAAATTTGCATTTCCATAGGAAAAGTGACGTAATGCTGTATCTTAAGAATTACAGGGCTTAAACAAAAGCTTATTGCAGTTAGCCAGCAGAATCCGACTTACTCATAGCAGTTTTTGCATCAAGCTAAAAGAAAATACAATCTTCTAATCCTCAGATTATTTCCACGGCACTTTCCAGGTGAAAGTTTTCACTGAAGTAGTTTTATGGATAAAATATTTGTCCTGATGTAAATTCTCCCTGCTAAAACATAGATATTACAGTCACTAGAGCGCAACTGTTAGAAAAGGATTTTGTTTTACTAATAATATGTAAAATTGTTATTTAGTTACAATACAAGTTATAAGAACAATTATTTCTCATTGAACTTCTCTTAAGTACCATAATTCTTCTAAACACAGAGAAGATAAGAACTAATTTGAATACTAGGAATTGTTTGACATTGGTCTACTTTTCAGTGGAACCATGGCACAAACTCAAAATGTATCTATATTGCACACATTTACCTTGCATTATGCAAATTCTGCTGTCCTTTGATTGCAAAAATGGAATAAATTTTTAAGTAACTACAGAAACATTTTATAATACCGTATTATCATTCCCAAAGGAAACAAATATGTTATAAAGAATAAGAGATCACTAGGAGTGTAAACTGTTTTCCAAGAAGTCAAGAGTATATTACATAATGAGTAGAAGGGCATTCCAGGGCCTGAAATAAATGTGGAAATACAGATGTTAAGAGTCAAAGAAAGGTACATGAAGATATGACAATAATATGAAGATGTTATATGGAGTCTACAGTCTCCAAGACATGCTGATCAATAACTTGTGCTAGAAGTAAACTACACTAAAACAAAGGAAAAAATTAATAATTTATGATTACCCATGACTACTTTAACTTTAGAACTGTGTTGTGTCACTTCACTACGTTGCTTTCTAATGTGTGTGCTTTTCTTCATATCTGGTCTTACACACTACCACCAAAATACCAATGTTCATCCCAGGTACTTAACCTGCACTTTAATTGTCTTTTTCACAATTTTAACACTGGTACCATATTCTGCTTAAACTGGTGTTATGAGACCCTCTAATGGAGGACCTTGTGATCTGCGGCAGTATAGCTCAGAATTTGACAGAGTACAAATTCTTCTGGCAGAATTTCTTGGCACACAAGTTCATGGAAAAAAGACCATGAATTGCTGAATTTTAGCAAAGTATTTCATTATGTTTTCAAAACAACTACAAATTTAGTACTGTGGGTGAAATCTGCTATATAAATGAAATCTGGAAAATACTTGAGGAAGCAGCCTAAGCACCTGCAGCAAGCCACCATCTGACACTCATCTTCTTGTTAGCAATTTCACATAATGTTTAGCAGGAATAAACAGCTCAAGTTGAATACAAGTGCTCACTAAATAGATGACACAAAATCCACTTCATAAGTCTTGCCATAATGAGAACTGTTTAGAGACAGGATGATGGTGCCAGATTTGTATCTGGAGTCAAGCTTCCTTTAAGCCTGAGAGACCAATACTATGTATTGTGTACCTTAACTTATTGGATCTCTCAGAATTTTGGAGTAGTGGTGTAAATGGGGTTAAGAGGGCTGGCATGAGCATGCCTTGAGATGCTAAGAAGTGATTGATGTGTTCTTTTCACAATTCTTGCAAAAACACATCAGTCCTTTTTGCAATATGTGTAGAAATTATTCTTAAAACGTATTCTTCATTGAGTCTTTTCCAGATCCTATCAAAAGGTATTGTTTGCTAGTAGATCCCATTAAAGAAATCACAATAGATTGAAAGACGCTGGAGTTGTTCAAAAGCTGCCAGTGGCATCTGATGGATAGCTTAGACATGAAATATTGCCTTTTTGTGTCTGAATGTTTTTACAGTCTCACATAATCACTGCTGTTAGAGAGTACTCATTATCTGCAGCAGTTTTTTCCCCATACCTACTGGAAATTTTTACTTCAGAAATTGTTCCATTTTATAGTTGGAGAACAATACAGGTCTTTCTCCAATTTACAGAATATATATATTTGGATGATAAACCTTTAACAAAAATGAAGCTTCATTCTAATTCTACAGTTACAGCCGTCTCAATAATTTAAAAAAGATCCAGCAGCACATATCTTCTACAAGTTCTCCTTCTCCTTGCCTCTTTTTCCGTCAGGTCTTTAC
Organism: Fratercula arctica; assembly: GCA_947846985.1. Lineage (NCBI taxonomy): Eukaryota > Metazoa > Chordata > Aves > Charadriiformes > Alcidae > Fratercula > Fratercula arctica. The sequence continues at coordinate 36,580,870 of CANTUZ010000026.1, read as the reverse complement.
TATTTCAGGTGCTTTTTCACAAAAACCTGTTCAAATCTCTGAAATTAATTATTTGAGTAATATTCTCTAGCAACATGAATCTTCACCAAGACAGACGAAGAATGAAAATGTGAAGAATTTGTCATTTCTCTGACATTGCCAAGGAGAGGTCATGATGAATAAATTTTTATGCCCATTTAGCCGGTGCTTCTCACTAACTACCACATTTGGGTTTTTTTTACTGAAAGAAGATGGTGTTTTGTCCTTTAGTAATAACATGGCACAGAGTATGGTTTTTCATTTCCCAGCCAAAAGCATGTAGTTTGATAGTTCATCTGCTGCATTACCATCCAGAGAGGTCTTGTTTAGTTGATTAAAATCAATTTTCAAAGAGGAGTGGAGTATGGGAAGTGTGGAGAAATAAGACATACAATGCAGAATACATCTGAAAAGGAAAAAGAAAAGGAAAACAGAAAGGAAAAAGAAAAAGGAAAAGGAAAAGAAAAAGAAGAAAAAGAAAAAAGAAAAAAGAAAAAGAAAAAGAAAAAGAAAAAGAGAAAAAGAAAAAGAAAAAGAAAAAAGATAAAGAAAAAGAAAAAGAAAAAGAAAAAAAGAAAAAGAACTAAAACTATCCTAAAATCAATTTGGATAAGGGTGGACAAGTACAAGAGTCAAATTCAATACGTGAGATCTCTGTTTAAATGTGTTGGATAATTTTTCTAATTCTTGGTTGTTGAGCATCAAGATTTCATTTCTTAAACTTTACTTCTGCACTTGTGCTTCCTCTCTCAGAGCGATTAATCCTACAGAAAACTACAGCACACCTTGACCTTGCTTTTCTTCTTGCACAAAGACAATAAGAACAAGAAATTCAATCATTCTGTTAATTTTCAGGTAGCTCCTTTAGAAGAGCGGAAAAAAAGAAAGTCCGTTCAGCGGTGTACATGAACACTCCCTATACTTGAATACTCCTTAAGATCAGCTAGCCTTTCATATGGAGGCTGACAACTAAAATCTAGTCCAGCATGGCAGTGATCAAAATGATTTATTCATCAGAATTTCCAGTACTCAATGCCAAAAGGATTTATTGATATTGCTCTGGTCTTCCTGTCCTTTGTGAAGAGCGGATAGGACCTTTGCAGAATTTATGCCTGTATGAGGCTGGGCAGATCTCCTAACTGTGCTTCATCTGTGAGTTTCCTTTACTCAGCTGCTTGCTTCTTTTCAGAAAGCAAAGACAACCAGATATGAGGAATAGAGTTCCACAGCTGTCACACATGTTACTTAGCCAGTAAGAAGGCAGTATGACAGGGAATATTACATCCACATGCATGGCCCTTATCATAAATTACCGTAAATCAATTGGCCACCTATCCTGCCCAATGGAGGGGGACCCAGGTCAGAACTGAGAAGCATGGGCAGGCAAGTGTGGAGATGCTTGCACTGCTGCTGTTCATACTGCATTAGCTTCATGTATAATAAGACAACTTCACATTTTATATTTGTTAATCTGGCACAAATATTAAACTTATTTAAAAAATATGTGCCAACATAGATCATGCTGATTCTTACCAATATATTGCTACGATCACATCTGCAGTCTATTACGAACTCTTCAATGTCTTTTAATTCACAAGCTTTTAAGTTATATGGAAATTTTCAAAAGGGAAAAATATTTTTTAAAAAAGTAACAACAGCAATACTAATAATAACAACAACAATAATGTTTATGGTGCTTAGTAGGCAAATAATTGAAGCTGGAAGTGACAAAAATTCCACTTTTCTAGTTACGTAAACCTACCAAGTAAGTGACGTAGGGATGCAAGTACCACATATGAAAAGTGATTCAGGAGCTACAGGCCCCAGTCATACTTGTGCATTTAGCTCCAGTAGTGAATCCTTCTCTCTAAAGTACCTTGAGTAATATTTAAATGAGAGTTAGATTCCCAGGTCACTTAGAGCCTTTTGATTATTTCTAGCTTCTATGCTTCAAGCTAGTTTTCTATACAACTAGCTGAATTTTCAAAAAGTGATGATTGACTTTGAGTGTCCAACCTGAAATGCAATGAGAAAAGACCTGACTGATAAAGATCTTTGGTTTTCCTCTGAAAATTATTTGAATTTGAAAATTGTTATTGTAAGCATGTAAACATCCCTACTCACTTTCTTAAATCATGATTTTAGATTCTGAAAGATCTAAGATGGACAGTGTTGGAGGAACTGACAGGGAAATACTTTGCATCAGTGGAAAATCCAGGAAATTTTAAAGAGGTAAATGTACTGGACACTGTTTCAGATGCCAAATTGCTCATTCTTCCCCTGTCCCCTGATGGTTATGAAATGTAAGGTTAAGCTGAATTGAGTTTATATTCACCTTTGAAAGGTGAAGAATGTACAATATAGGTGGAAAAAGAACATACTACTTGCTTTGCAGCCTTTGTCAAAAAATAAGGAAAAGGCGTCTGCAGTGACATGACTTGCCATTCCACGTTGTAGCAGTAGCATCACTTTTGTCACAGACAAGTCACGTGTGTCCTTCAGCCTACATCAGAATAAATGCACAAAAGCCTGAAATCCAGAAATGGCATGCTAGCTGCTGGAGCCCTGCCAGTGAAGTAGCTTAGCGCAAGGCATTGCCCAAATGGCTGTTTCATTGCACAGCCCTCAAACAATGAGGGCTGCGTTATTTTGGTATACTCTTCCCATTCCCCCATCCTATTTTTTGCATAACACTCATTCCTTGGCACACAAGGAGCATCAGCCCATTTGCCTAACATGACCTATCCAAAAATAAACTGCAGGCAACTGATCTTCTCTAGTATTTTCAGCAGATGGCAAAAGAGGTTCATCCTGAATGGCATGAACTTCCTAAAGCTGAGCACAGCAGCAGCTAGTCCAATTTGACTAAAGGGAAACATCCCTTCTTTTGTTACAGTAACAAATTTGGCCAGAGCTGGTATCTGACAGTATTAGCAGAAATATACTCTTTCCATAATTTTACACTGAAACCAGAGCCTTAAAAAAAAAAAAAAAAACCAAAACAAAAACAAACAAAGCCAAAAAAAAAGAGAGCAGTTAATGATACAAAAATCTTTCTTTCTGCTTTCCCTGACAGCCCCTCTTCTCTACAGTGTGTTTTTTGACAGTCTTTTCCGATTTCATTCTCTCTGTATATTTAGGGAAATATAAGTGACATTGACTCTGTGCGGATCACCTGCACAACTGCTTGTATGACTTAGATGTTTTCTGAATCTCTGACCCTTGCAGGTTTGTTTCTGTGCACGTTCTTTTCCTCAAGACAGTGACCTAATTTACAGTACTTTACAATTCAGGAAAAAAACCCCAAACAGCAAACAAGCATTAGGAATTGCTGACATTGATGCCAGTACTTTGAATTAATCTCTGTGCTTATATTGGCTCCTTCTGCCTTCCTAACACACAAGCACTCCCGCTCATCACAAGGTACACTATTTAAACAAACAAACAAACAAACAAGCAACAACAAAAAACCTCAAACCAAACCAAAACAACTACCACCTGAATTATACACTTCCCTTGTCATGAATTCTCACAAATGTGTGGTATTAGCTGAATTAACTCCCAAACCCCTAAGAACAGCAATCACTGCAAAAGCTGAGAAATGCATGGGAAGAATCATAGGTCAGAGTTTTTGGAGCAAGGATTCTTGATATCTTTTTTTCTTAAAATCTAAAAGCCGGTAAATAATTTAGACTTTTTGTCTTTCATAGTCTAACTACAACAGCATGAAGTAGCTGTTTTCTATGCTATTCACTGCTGTGAAGAATTAATCTTTTTTTTTTTTGCAATGGATTCGTGATTTTGTGCAGCATCAGTACTTTTTCACTGGAGTTGCAAGAAAAATGCACCAGATGGCTCTATGGTGACATTTGTCTGGGATAGAGAGCAGATCACGTGTTCAGAGTATATGTAATACCTTCATTCCATGCAAACATCACTGGGATATTTATTTTAAAACTCTGGATATATACCTTTACCTTTTATTACTTTAGGTTTGATACCATGACAGAGAGAGTGGCTGAAAAAAATGCAGATAATAATATTTAAATTTAGAACTTTGACTATGAAGCAAAATCAAAATAAACCTGAGTCAAGATAGGCCAGAATGGGTACCCAGGACAGGTTGCAATCAGATTTTAAGATGTGGTTCTTGACTTATGCCTTGGGTGCTGCAAACCTGTAGGGGAATTCAACCTGAATTGTGTGCTATACGAGAATGACTACTCATCTGTGGACAACTGAAAATGGAAACTGAAATGGAAATTTTCCCATTATAGACATTTTTTGGAATCTTCATGTCTCATTCTCAGCCTTTCATACAAAGTTTAGCCACTTAAGGCAGGAAGTGCTCAAGTCTTAAGAAAAGCTTTTGGGTTTAACAGGCGTTTTGAATGAATTCAGCTTTTCACTTGGAAGTGAGGAACGAGATAATTTTGGAGCTGTGTTTTTGATGGGCTTAGCACATTTTCCAATGCAAGAGGAGCAAATGCAGCCTGACATGCAGAGGATATGGAAGTCAGGCCTAGGAATACATCCCATGCTTTGCAGAGCGGCTGCAGAATGGTGATGAGACGGGTCGTTAGCTGGTTTTGGAGGAACTGGGAGTGGTGTGGCTCTGAGCTGCAGTCGAGAGTGAGGAGCTGCTGGTGGCACAGCAAGTGATTGTATAATGGGGCAAATGGAAGGGAAAGAGTCCTCTCCATCTTTCTCAGCCAGACCTTAACTTATAAACTTCCATTGCACTGCAAGTTTCAACTGAGTGAAAAGATTAATTTGAGAAAAAAATAGTTCTATGAAATCTTCAATGTTTTTGAGATCAAAACAGTATTCAGAAATCTGTTTAGTCTTCTTCAAAGAACATTATCTAATCTGTTCATTATGTTTTTCAAGTTTTACAGAGAAACTTAGATACATATTGGTCATAAGGGCAAAAAAGTACCAATAGCAATACATAAATTTCAGTATTTTTCACTTAATCAGTATTAAACTACTGAAAATACAACAAAGAAATCAGAAACTGTTCATAATCGAGAGGATTAACAGCAACATATGTCACCCAGAATCTGACTGTACTGACATTTTTGTAATAGCAAGTAATGAACAAGTATCATTTATTCCCCAGTTTTTTAAACATCAGTTCTTTAAATCATCACTGAAAGAGCAGAGAGATATTTCCTTTTAAGTCCACTTTGTAAAAGCATTACGCAAAGTAAAAAACAGATAGATTACTACAAAAAATATGTCATAATATGTAAAACCACTAGAGAAAGCATATGAAATATTTCAAAAATTACTTTAAAAATAAATGAAAAGCATTAGTACCTGCACATAACTTCCTTGTATCACAACATAAATAAATATAACAGTAAAAATCTGATTCATTAGTATTTATACATAAAAATTTATAGTTCTATTCAGAAAAACTCTACAGGTATAATGTGACCAAAATATACGCTGTCACTTGGTCTCAGCTATTTTTCAGTCAACATTTAGATACTGTCACCCAAATGAAGCCTGGTGGCTCTCTCTGTCTTGCTAGATTTCATACCATCAGTAGCTCATTAAGTCCTGTAAGACTGAACTCTATTGACTGTAGCCAAAATGGTAGAATCATAAAACTGGAAAAGATTAAAAGAGGTCGTTCAGTTTTTTCACTTTGTCACATGGAACAATTATAATTTTAAAATTATTGACAGACCCTCATCTAACATATTCATTCTGTGATACAGATTTCAAAGAGTTGCCAGACATATCAACTACTTCTCTGTCCTTACTGGAATGATTTTTTTCCTTAATATGGAGTCTGGATCTTCCTTGCTATAACATAAAACCACTGCTTCTTGTCTTATGGACACAGAATACAAACTATTCTCCCTGTTTCTACAGCAGTTGTTTACCAATTTAAAGACCATGTACCCTTCCCTCTATCTTCTTCCAAACACACAGACTGAGACTTGCTTAAAGACACTGTAAGCATCAGTCAGATATAATTTCCAATGGTGGGCAGTAACACATTTCTGTGCCTGCCCTTTACCCTGCAGCCTGACAGCCACTGTTTTCAGCATGGTGCTCTCTGCCAGTCACAGAGAGCACAGAAGTTTTCTATATAATTATCTGTTTATTAATTCTAAGTGTGCTGTCCTTCTCTAATTGCAACATATTCTGTTCTAACAAATCTGTGTCCCATCAGGAGTACTTTTTCTTCTTCTTTTTGACAATAAAAAAGTGAGGGGAGGTGGTGGTGAAAGAAGGAGAAAGAGGAAGCCAGTATAATGTACCTCTACTGAAAGCAAACCTTTCATTAAACTCACTGAAGGATTTGTCTAAGATGGAATTGAAGGGACAACACAGAAAAAGGACTGTTTATCTCACTGTCAAATAGTTGGACAACGCTTCTCTGAGTCAATAACAGTACATTTAAATTTGTATGCTTCCCTTTATCCAGTGCAGCACTTGAGAAATAGAGGGGAAAGAGCAAGGGAATATAATGAGATTATTTCTTTTGTTTCCCTCTTTCATTAATTTTAAGTCTTCTCAGATACACTTTGAAAGTCTTAACAGAGAAAACAGATCTCCCACGTGCTTGCTGCAATTAAGCTTTTATTTTGAAATTAGATATAAGAAAAAAGTTCAGCTTATTATATTTGCTAATTCAGCTACTATATTTGATTTTTGAAACTTATGATTGAGTCATCTTGTTTAATACTGTTACAAGATACCCAGGGTAATATATGTGTCCCATTAATTTTACTCTTGGAGGAGGATGGATATCATTAAAATGCCAGTATTACACAAGAGAGATGACAAACAGCAGGCTCTGAATGGGAAAGGGATCTCTGTGGAAGTGTTGTTATTTTCCCACAGTCCTAGAAAACACCACGTTCAGCTCCTGCCACCATTACAACTAACAGGACTCCTTACACTGACAAGATTTTACCATTTCAGTTATATTATGTAGAGCTGTCCAATTATTCTACTTTCTTTCTCACAAGGAAAAAATGATGTTACTAATGGCCTACTGAGTCAGACAAATGCTGGTGCATGTCTGAATCCAACCACAATTTCATTTTGTTTCATAATTACAGTGAGTGCAAACTACTCTATGAAGTCATCAAGGGCAGTCAAGTGACAGACGCAAGCTGGAATTCATGTCAAGAAAACTCTGTTCCCATCTTTTTGACAGAAGAAAATAGAGAAGAAGCCAAGACTAGGTAAGAAGATAAAAAAAGAAGTATCTGGGGAGCAGAACAAGGACTCCTGGAGAGTTTTCTGTGCAGTATTTTGCAACTTTTCCACAGATCTTTCTTTCATTTTCTGTCTGCCAGCAAAGAACAGCTGTTTAAGAAGTTCCTTTAAAGACTTTTCCTGACTCTTTGTTTCACTGCTACTTGGGAAGAAAATACTACAGATCTGCACTTGGTCACACAGAAAAATATGAAATGGCTCCATGGTGTCTGTGGCACTCAAGTAACACAAAAAAACTGTGAGTGAGTCCCAAGTGGAGACATAGGCATCAACTGAGCAAAATCATGGGAACTAATCACTCTTCGGACAGAGCTGTAGCCAGCTGGACCATGAAGACCTACCTCATACTAAGGGCTGCTTGGCGGGAGACCTACACAGGTCTTGGGGAGGTCTGGACTACCCAATTCTGTCTAGACCAATTGCAACTATGATCTATGAACGTGATAGCGAGGCCCTGGTCCTATACCAGAAAGGAAATCCAGATAATCCCATTTCCTCCACGAGGGAAATCAGAAGGGATTTTGGGAAGATTCCTGCAGTATTTGTCAAGTGCTGAATTCTCTCCTTAATGTTCAAGACTTTCTAAAAATACCAGGTAGGTAAGGAAGCAAAGGCCTTGTCTTATCTCTGTCCCAGCGACCACAAGCTGTAGAGTTTTCTAAATGACCAGCTGTTATTGAGCATCCCAACAAGAATGGTAATAACCCAGTAAAGGGCACTCAAAGCAAACAAAAACCAAATTCCCAAGCATCTGTTTAGATGGAGAATTGTAAAAGCTGTGTGCTAGCAGAATGGGAAAAAAAGGCAAAGAGGTGTTAATTCGTTCTCGTTTGTAAGACTGCTTAGTGGAAATATTTGAAAGATCATGTGGGCACTCTGCTAATCATGTGTGGAAGGTGCGAAGACAGGAGGAGAGTCATGCCGTAACACCACCATATTCTGCCAATTGCCTAAGAGCAGCAAGAGAGGATTCTGTTCTAAATCCCTTTCACATTATGAAGATGATTAATGAAAACTCACACAAGCTCCATGGTGCATTTTCAGACCAGTCCTGCTCCTAGCTGGGGGTCAAAAGCCTATTGACCTGCTGGCCAGAAGATAAGACAACTGTACCCATTTTAATACACGTTTTTCACTGAAACACTGTACAGAATGAGAACAGCAAATAAATGTAGCCAACAAATCTTCTCCTCTCCTTTTTCATCTTCTGCAAATAGAGAGATAGCAGCATATGGTGCAAATGTTATGAAAGAAGTGGAAAAATCACGGCAGGCAAGTGTTAATAGGGCTACCTAGAGAGAACTGGCACTAAAAATTGGTGAATGCCCCCAGATCTCCATTGATTTAACAGAATTGCACATACTGAAGAGTGGGGTCAGATCTCATGCTGAGTACACTTCAGTTCCCATCACTTGTGATAGGAAATAAAATTCTCTTTAGCATTCAACAGTCATAGTGTATGTTGTAGCATTGAAATAAAATCATCATGCGCTGTGCAAATCTTACTTCTTGGGTAACAGTAATCCATGCTGCTCTCAGCAGAAAGGGAAAAATCTAGCAGAAAAATAGAAAACCCAATGGCAATCTCTAGCTGGGAGTCTTGATTAACAATGAGGGAATATTCGAATGAACGCTTGTAGCATTAGGAGTGAAACCTAATAATAAAGCAGGATGCAACACCATATGAATTATATTCCCCATTGCAGCATATCATCACTGTGACACATGATGTCTAAACTTCCAATGCTTTCAGCTCTGCTTAAAATGGTGACGCAGCCACAAATCAAGAGAACTGTTGATAGATGGGGAATGCAGTTGAGGCATTTCTCACGCGCACATGTACAATCTCAGTCATGAGAAAAATCTGTCTATTAGAAAATCAAAATCTCACTCCTGGCTATGACAAGGGACAGATCTAATGGGAGAAGAGGGAGGAAAAAAAGTTTTGGAAGTTTTTCAACATTTGCTCAGTGTCTGAAGACAGAAAAGGAGGGGGGAAAACATGGAGGAGGAGAAGAGGAAAATCGCTTGCTTTTAGAGAAATAAATACTTAATGGCATGCTACATAGTCAAAGCAAGATGAAGCCAACATGTTGCTGCTGTAACCTGCAACTGCAGAAATGGAAGGATTTCTTTCCAGTAGCTCTAGGGCCTCACTTGTCAGAGGCATATGTTGATATTGCTAATGCTCAAAAACTGATGTATATTAGCTGCAGACATATTTGTGTCAAATCCCTTTACATTTCATGCTCTTTTTTCTTTGTCATGAGGAAATCATGAGAAATGTAAGACAATTACACTTGACAAAATCTGGTACATAAATTGCAGTAAGTAGGTGAAGCTTCTGTTCTTCACTGCTCAAAGAACACACAAGAAATTTTCTTGCCACTAACCACTGACATTATCCCAATTTCTACTGATATAGCCTCCAGGACAGAAAAATGTCCTACAGGCTAGCACAGACTACAAAAATGTCCAGCATTGTTTTGAGGGAGGATTCAAGTTGATGGTTGGACTGGATGATCTGAAAGTTCCCTTCCAATCTAGACAGTTCTATGATCCTATGATTCTACAGTTCTAAGACACACCAGATAGTGACAGAAACAGTATGGACTAACAAGCTGAAAATAATTCTGACTGGTTTTTACTCCCAAATTTGCCACCAGCTCACCATGTGAAAAAGGGTAAGTCACCTCATGACTTTACTCAACCACTGCGAAGTGCTCTGAGGTGTACAGATGAAAGGCTCTATGCTAATTATTATTATTCATCACATCCATCCAGCAGATGTATCTGAAGAGGTTCCTTCACACCCTCCAGTGACAGTGGGAACTTTCCAACCCCATCCAAATAACAAGGAAAGACAGGTGGCAATAGCATCACCTACAGGGTGAATCCCTCTGGTAAATTATACACTAGTTTCTCCAAAGCTCTCCTCATCTCTGAAGTGAAATTAACCTAGCTAATAATCAGAACAAATACCCCCAAATTCTACAATGAAATCCATTTAACTTAGGCTTTGGATGAAGTACAATGTGATATCAGCACTTATGAAACTGTACCCGTAAGAATGGAGTTTAAAAAGTGCTGTTTGTTTAAATTGTTTTGTGGGTTGTTTTTTTTTTTCAGTTGTATCAAACATTTGATTTTTGTGGTAGGTTGGCAATCTGCATTAACGGTTGTATTTTACTGCGTGAGAGAACAGTTGAAGTCAGCTCCATGACTCAGAAGCATGTCTCAGCCCCACTCTCCTCCTTCATTGAGGCTGTTACTAATGCCGTGAACAAGGCGGCCTCTGACTGCACGTTTTAATGTTTGTGTGTTTGTTTGTTTGTTTGTTTGTTTGTTTGAAGCATGAAAGTACTGTTTGCTGAGTTGCAAATGTCATCTGGTCAGCTGAGTTCAGAAGCAAACACAAACAGGTAGAAATAGTTCATAGCATTCTCACGATGAACAGCTAGTCAGATATGCTCCCCCCCCGCCTCCCCCCGTGTCGCAATAAAGGTAGACACATGACTGTTTCTTCTGGTCTTGCTGTAGGGACAGAGTATAAAATGAATAACATACAATGTGCATATCACATACATTTCTCCCACTTTGCAAGTACAGTTAAGGCATCTTCTGCAAAAATCACATTAAGTTGATGCTCTGTAATTACAGGTTTTTTAAACACTAATTAGCACAGATTTAATTTATCCATCAGGATGTATCAGCAGTTGGCCAGGCAATCCTTGAGATTTGAATATACTCCTGTTTGACAAAAGTCCTTAAGTACTACGTATAATTGGCAAACTGTATTTTCAGTTTTGAAACACATAGCACACACATTAAATTCCCTTCAGAACTCATATCATATATTTATACAAAACTAATACTTGAGACATTAAATTTAAAAAGAAAACAAAAAACTCTTGTCTAACAATAGCTATCAGCACAAATATTTAAGAGCATGAGCATTTATTTATTTGATCTTTGCCACCAGTTTATGCAAATTTATCTAGCACTATCTGATGAAAGGCAGCAAAAAAATCACTTACTGGGAAAGCATTTAGTATACATGAAAGAAAAATTTCATTTAGCAGAAAGGTAACTCTTCTTAAGGCAGAAGTATCTGTAATCCATTTGTTTTCCTTTAAATGTAATTCTCAGTTGCCTTCATAGTAACACAACTTGTCAAGTCTTATCAACTTATCAAACTTGTCAAACAAATGGCCAATGGACTTTCAATGGAGAAGTATGAACAACTCCTATGCACTGCATTTTAGGAAAGCGTGCTCCTTTCCTTGTGCTGGTGCTGGCACCTTTCTGACCCTGCAATAACACTCCAGGCAAGTCAAGTGTGTGCCCAGCACAGCTGCCTCAATCAGCTTTCCCTGGGCTCAGGAGAGACCTGTGCCGGCCAGGGAGAGCGCGGGACATGGGCTGCCAGTGCAGCACAGACAGTGGGATCTCAGCAACCTACGCTTAGGTCAGTGCTTCCATGGGAGAGTTCATGCCCAAGCGGGCAGGTAGTGTTCCTTCAGCTGTCAGTCAGGGCAGAGTAAATTTCACTTGAGGAAAATAAGTTGATTCAGAAAATAGGTAATTTCTGCTCAAAACCAAATGCTGTCAGGAATAACTCAGTGAATGGGAGAGAGGAAGGCAAGGCTACCACTATACGTACTTTATAATGTCATTCCTTGTGAATAACAGTAGTATAAAGGTGAAAGAGAAAATCCTGGATCGCTTCAAATCAGAAAGGGGTTAACTGCATTTTGTTCCCCCATCCAAGAATCCACAGCAATATCGGCCGGCAATGAAGCTAAAACAAGGTCAAACAAATGGGGTTAAACAATGCACTACCGGCTGGAGCCAGGCATACTCAGAGTGTTCATTTCTAACTTCTAGCAAATTACTGAGGCATAACTGAAAGAACTGTCAGTCTGTGGCTTTTACAGAATATCATGACTGCTATTAATACTGTACTTCAGGTAATTTAGTTGTCAGGATGTGACAAGAGTATTCAGAAGGCCTATAGTATCACGCTGCAAAAATGCAGTACAAGATTTATCAAGATAATTGTGTTGCCTGACAATATCTAAGACACTTGATGGTAATCAGTAGTTTAGTGGATTTCTCTTAGAGATCTCGACCCTCCTCCCACCACCAGATGTTTATGAGTCAGTGGGATAAGCAGTATTGTATCCACTCTGACCATCTCTGCCAATAGCCATACTAATATGGACAGGCTTTGAAAATTAGCCCCTGCAACCGCTATTAGCAGTAACGATGACAGACCTTCAAAGGCAGGAGGATGAGTAGCACAAGCAGTTCGGTGTCGTGGAAAGGAAAGAATTCCTCTCTCTGGTATTCAGAATGTGCCAGTCATTCGAATATCTGCCTAGAAATAAAACATCAGCCACAAAACGCAGCTCATACCATGACTGTCTGCTGCAAAGCCAGACACCTCATGCATTAGGCCTAGCAGACAGTTTGGTCAGGAAGGCAAAGAACCACAGGACCAAATAAGGGAACTAAATCAGACTCAAATATTTTAATGCTGTTATTTAAGATTCACATTCAAATAAAGTCATTCTTTAGTAACCCTAGCAGTCATCTGCCATTGATGGAGCTCTCCCATAATATTTGTAGCACTCGGTAAAATATTCTTCTGATCTGATAGATGTAAATATTAAGGTCCCTGAGTGGAGAGTTTAACTATACTTTTACCTTAATTCTTCTGGGAATTGCAGCTTCAACAAAACCCCACATTATGTTTTGCTGTCTTTACAGCTTTTGTCTCAACAAGGCCAAGGGCTTGATGAGGAAGAAGATAAAATCGGTCTCCCACAACAGAGCACTGATGCTTCCCATCCAGCCTGCAACACTGGAAAAAGAGGAGAAGAGGTTTGCCCTTTATCTGGCTGCACGCAGATTAGCAGAAGGGCAGTCAGCTCTCTTTCGTGCATGAACATATCACCCAGACTGAACTGTTAAGCACTATTTAATTTGTTTAGTGTTTATTAAAGTTGCAATCATATGAATAATTCCATGGTGCATATCCACACCAGAAATAATGCCCAGTGAAAACAGATATGCCCATGTTGTGCAGAAAATAACATACAGACAAATATACTTTATATTTTAACTCGCTTAGCACTATCTGCTTCTTCACTTTTCTAAAGGAATATAGACTACCTGAAGACATACAGGTCTTCAGATATCTCAGTCCCAGATCAAGAAGCACCCTCTGAATTCTCTGTGTTGTTGACTGCAGCTTCGTTTCCAGTAATCTCTCATGTCTTGGTGAGTCCTGTGGAACCGAATGAGGGCTGAATATTGACCCATCCTCTTACCATGGTAGTGATAGTTCATACTAGCACTTTCCTACGTGGTTTCTCTGGTGACTAATAACACTGCTGCCCAACCTGTAGACTTTCCTTGAGTAAGGACAGTAACTGGGCCTTTCTCTGCTACGTATGTGCTTTCTTAGAAAATGAACCTAGGATCAGGAAAACTGAGAACACTTGGATTAAACGTTCATTATCCTGCCCGTTCCTGATCTCTAAAGTTTAATCTCACTGCTCACTACAGGGTTTGCTGTGGAACAAATTTGTAATGCAGTACAAAGGAGAGACACCAAAACCCAGTTTTTTCCCTGGAGTCTATTAAGTAGTAGAAGTGCAAGTTCTCTCTTTTTTTTTCTTTTTTTTTTTTTTTCAGATTTATACTTTTTGCTAGAGGCACGTGAGGAAAAGTTCACCTCTCATCACCCACACCGTGGCAGTATAGCTACCTTCTCCTTGTTATTTCTGTACCTTTTCACTGCATAATTCTGCACCATCATCTCACCTTATTGAAACCCTTTCTCCACACCACCCAGTGCAGCCATGTAATTTTCATAATTGTTGCTTTCCACTTAATAGCTTTATCTGTGGAAATTCTTAGTAAGAACTAGTGAGAAGAGAAAAAGATATTTATCTTGTCCTCAGGAAACATTAGTACACAGAAACCACACCTGCTAATTCAGCTATTTCTTGTTTCAGGAAAAGGAAAAAGGTGGTAACTTGGACTAATGAAAAGGGTTAAACTGGCAGTGTCAGCACAATCAAAATTTCCACCACCCATTATTTCCTATACTAGTTCCAGACAGAGGATGTTGTCCTGTGGTGAGCTGGTAACCTGAAACCAAGCCTGTCCCCAAAACCGACTGTGAATACCACTCACTGGTGCTGAATCCAGTCAAACCAGAGCAAAGCAAACTAGCCCTGAGCTTCACTGAAGTCACAACAATTTCCTCTTGCATTGCCACTTCACAGCAGTTGGGTCACTGGGTGCTGTTGCTCAGTGTTAGCACAGTTACATGGAACAGAGGTGTGGTTACCATCACCCCAGGGAATATAGCCGTGACTCTTCTTACCTGCAGCTCCTCAAGGGTGGAGCAACCACACGAGGAGGATGGACACACAGCCCTGCTACCTCCAGCTACCGGCCACCTCAGCCCGCTGTTCTTCCCAAGAGACCCGCGCCAACCGTGTTTACTTTTTCCTCCATTGTAGCTCAGAAGAACTCACCTCTGGGTTTAACTGTGATCTCGGAAGTATAGAAGAGTGACTTGGACCTGAGAAATGTGACATTTTAGCTCAGTCCCAGACAAAAACAAAGCCTGGAATTCAGTTACTCCTCATGCTTGAGACAGACCTGGTAGCCTTGGGCAAGTCACTTACTATAACTTCACCCACATGACTCAACACAGATAACCTGCATCAGGCATATAAGCAACAGGGAAAATAAGTGGAATTAGAGATAGGTAACAGGTAAGAGGGAAATTTAGGGTAAACCTCTTTTGTGTTACACGCACACGTGTACATGCAGTTCTGCTATCTCAAGAGTGTTTTGTTTTGTTTTGTTGAATAAACAACCAGAGACACACCTGAAAGAAAGTATTCTGCCTTTTTCAAATGTAAAATGACTCTCCTGCTCTCTGTTTTTGTTTGTCCATGCAGCTTAGAATCCATATAAGCAGGATGATCTTGCCACAAACTTTGTATCAAGCAGCTCTGACCAGCCTTGTCTGTGACACCAGCCACTTACTATGATTTAAGCCCGCTGATCGGCAATACAACCGTCTTAGCAAACAGTGAAGCATATCCAGTATCTATGCCATGACAGCCTATTAAGAAATTATTTCCTGATGCTGTTTTAACTGAGATTAAAAGGAAAAGACTTCTTGCCCAAAAATATATTTCTTTCTTCAATACTGATCCAACCCAGAAGCTGAGAAAAATGAGAGAATACAGCATGTAGAAAGAAGCCTCTTTAGTGTGGAATTTTTGCCTCTGGTCATACCTTTCAATGCATTTCTCCCCAGTGCAAAGTCTTTGCCAGTACATCTGACATCCAGTTACATCTGGAAACCTTTCCAGTGGTCAAGTTTTACATTATCGTCTAATCCATATTTAGTTGATATTTCAAAAGGCTGTTCAATATCAAGAATCAAAAAGATTTCACTATAACAAAATCTCAACATTCAGGTTGCTATGCAGAGCAGATACTTTGCTACAAAAGGTATAAAAAATAAACCCTAAAAGACCTAAATCATCATTTGCAGATGTCTGAATCTGCCTACTCCTTATTTAAGCTTACATGTTAAATGTACCTCTTTTTTTTCTTCCAAATCTATTCAGCCTATTATCATGCCTGCCCAAAGATCTGATATATGCACTTAACAACATTTATAATTTCTTTGCTATCAAAGTATCATAATACTATAATTCTATGCAGCGAAGATCTAGCTCATAGCACATTTTTTCCCACAAACTTGAGTACTTCCAGCACTCCAGAGTATCAGTACAGAATCATTTAAGCAAATTAATTTATCTTTTCATTTATCAAGATGTTTGTTCTGTATTGATTCATGCACTCTGGATAATGAAGAGTCACTTGTTCTTAAGAACAGTATTTCAAAAATAAGCAACTTAGGTATTTGCTAGTCAAATAGCCAAAATGCGGGTTTTACTATTTGCACTGCTAGGATTATGCAGCAAGAGAATGATTTTGCACCATGATGTGTCTAGTCCTTGGCGATAAAAGAGAGGAGTGAGCAAAAACATACGTTTAAGAATATATGACATGTTTTATTTAGTAAGATCCCTAATTTAAGGCAATCTTTTCTTCTAGCTTTGTGAGCTTCTAAAGAACCAAGGTCTCCCTGCTCCTGTTTGTTCAGAACAGGAGCGACATCCACATGAGTTTCAGGTACTGTGAACACAGGACAAGCTGTTCAGCTGTCCATGAAACCACGAAAAGCCGCCTTTGGATACACCCCCTCCTGTACAATGAATCTGGTGTGTTTTATAATGTCTACTGTGTCCTTTCAGACCTGAGGTAATCCACTCATGACGACACAAACTGTTCAATCAGTAAGCAAGAAATCCCTGTGCTTGGCAACAAGGGTTTAATGAAGAGGTGAGCGACATCAATTGAATACCAAGTGCCTGGCATCAGGCCTTCAGAAGACAATAATAGTACAATTTCCAGGTAGACAAATACAACCCTTTCGATGACACTTTGTCATGCCTAATCAAATGAGCTGGTGCTGCTCACAGGAACCACCACTGGAGCAACACAGGACAGGTAAAGCAGCCCAGGGGCGACTGAGTGCTCCCTCAACTGCATCCCTGCTGCGAGACGTGGAAGGATCTGGGTACCAGTGATGCTGTTATGGTTTCCTTAGCGAGTTTCAGTGCCTTACCTTCCGTCACTGGTGTTCAGTTCACATCAGTGCAGCACCTGTCAAGCACCGGCCAGAGCGCAGCGTATTGTTCCTTCTGGGCTAGGCACTGTTGTATTAACGCCTGTTCCCTGGAGGGAAGGTTCTCCTCCTGGAGCTATCCTGCCATGGAGGGCAGACCTGGGTTCTCACACCACTGAGCCCAGGGTCTAGTGCACTTCCAGACTCTCTGCAGGGATGCCATAAAACCGGCTCTCCGGACTCCCTAGGACTGAAAGTCATTGCTCAAAAATGTGGAAATGAAAATCCCAGCGACTGAGGTGAGAAACTCCTGCCACCCTACTTTGATCCCGGACATGTTTTTTGTTTTAAATAAAGGCAGCTCTTACTGGCAAAAGTCTGCCATTTGAAGTCCTGTGTTAGTGGGACTACTTTGGACAGAGCAATTGAATAAAGCGCCCTCCTCCTTCCACTGTGTGAATGTCTTTCCTGGCCTGCAGGGGTAAGCTTAAGAAAGGCCAAAACCAGGTTTAATAAACATATCTATCCAAAAAGTAAACCTCATTTTCAAATTAACTGCACTAATACTTACCACAGAACCAAATAATTCATGATATTGCTAATGACTTGCTGAGATTTTCACATATAGCTTAACAATATGATTATAGACTAGTTTAATGGAGGTGAAAAGTTATTATCTTTGAAAGGTGCTGTGGTGTCTAAGGAAATTACATAAAACAGACGACTCTTTCTACTGAGCAGATTAATCTCATATTTTTCTTATTATTCTTTTATATTCACCTAGTTATTTTTCAGTCATTATATTATGACAATCATACAACTTCTCCACTAACATATAAATCAGCTTTTTACTATATATGAGTAAAGTGTAAGTAAATCCACACAACTAGGAATAAACCACATATCTTCTACATAAGATGTAAGCAAGGAGTGATACTTTGAAATAATGCCTGAAGTGTATAGGTATTACAGTTCACAGGTATTAGAAGAGAAATCCCCAAAACTAAAATTCACAATATTTTCAATGCCTGCTTTAATTTCCATCTGTCATCAACCTCATCCCATACCTGAGTGGGTAACAGAAACAGACACTGAAAATACTTTCTAAATATTTTAATTGATTGTGGGTGGAAGTTATGAAATGTAAAATATAAATATAATAATTATTTTGTTTTATATTTTTTTCTTTCATGTACAGAGGTTCTTTTCAGTTCCTTTTGCATATATTTAAGTCTTTCAGCCTTCAAGAGAACAGGTCTCCACCATCACCAGAAACTTTAACAGTAGACCAATAACATTGTGAAAATGAAGTGAGCAATGGGACTGGATATTGGATTTGTAAAGCTGATAGGCTAACTTACTGGGGAAGACCTTCACTTAGATCTGAAGGTAGACAGATGTTCTTCCTTGTAAAATCTAGATCACACATAAAGGAAAAGGGAGAAAGCCTTATACACTTTTCTTTACACTTTATAGCAATTTTAATCTACTTTAAAATGCACTGAAAAGCACTGGGAGGCCCCGTTGTCCTTTGGTTCCCTCAAACCGTCTGTTTCAGCTTCAGCCCTGGCCACAGTGTCTGCTGTTTGAAGCCTTTGAAGTATCTACAGATTGGGCTGACACTGCCCTCAGCAACTCAGGGGAGGAACCAGTGGTTTGAAGGAGAAAAAAATCCTCTGCTCACAGCCAAGTTTTAACTTATCCGTCAGCTTTGGTCCAATCCAAAGCTACTTCAAAAGGCTTCAAAGTGCAGACACAGTGGCTGGGGCTGAAGCTGACTTTGGAGATTTTAGGATCCAGGACTCAATAACATTTTCCTAAAATTAAATTGTAAAGGATTAAAATGAAGTCATATAATTAAAAATATACTCCAACTCCTTTTATATCCTTTTGCAATCTACTGATAAAATGTATTCTAGAGGAGGTAGATATTTGACAACCAACAATTGTTTAATTGTGTTTCAGTTTAATTTAATAATCTCTGTTCTATCTGTGAAACAACATGAAAGGTTATTAAAAGATAACTGCTTGCCTCAGGTGCTGAGCAAAGCTGGCCTTGTGCCCCACTGCTGAGCTCAAGGTGAGTCACTGCTTTCTCGTATTGTTATACGCAGATCCTCAATGTATTTAAAAACTACATTCAGATTTATTAATACCTCTGGCTTATGATTCCACTCATATTTCTCAGTCTTCTTACACTGCCAGAATATACAGCACTGTTTTAACACAATATTTCATCAAAATATACTAATTTAAGTAAATCTAATAAATGTATAATCCCAAGGTCTTCCTACTAAACACAAGTGGCATTCTTAAAGCTAGACATTTTCCCAGAAACTCTTTTTTTTTTGGAAGAGCAGAACAAGCATGGGAACACGGTGTTTTGAGGAAGGTCACTTCGGATGCCTGTTGAATCTCTGTTCTGCCTGATCAACAGCGAGAACTTAAACTCTGGTTGTCATACCCCAACAAGGCAAAATAGTCCATTAGGTCACTGGAGAAAATTCTTTCTATCTCTCTGTCTTCCTTTTTGAAGTTCCTCCTCCTTGCATTAAGCAAATAAATATTTCTTTGTCCAGGAAAAGGGAAACTGATTCTGCATTAAGAGCTCTGTAAAATGTGGGAAGGTCAGGCAGCTTTTCTCTGTACAAGGTGAAACTTTTTCAGGAAGAGAGATGAAAAACTTAGTCTTGGATACGGCAAAACTTGCTGATTAGTCAGTCTTCTGAAATGTGGGAGCAAGTAGATGTTTCAGGTAGGTGGGTCCAGGGGGAAGAATGGAGCTCTCCCTTTGTATCCAATGTTTTTGTGACCTCTCAGGGCACTGACTGCCCTGCAGACGGGCAAAGAGGTACTCACAACAGCTCTCGGCTGTGCCATTCAGGCACAGAGGCTATCTAGCTGTGTAAAAACATAAAGTATGCGTTGACTTCTCTGCTTTTTACTGCCTGTGGGGTTTGCTGAGCTGTGGGGCACCCAGATACTGCTGGGACCTGCCCACTTTGGTTGCTATGAAGAAAAGCAATAAGAACTGTTCCAGAATATTTTTTGTTTTAGTGAGGTAGCTGAATCTGGATGATTCTTACAAAGCTTGCTGAAGCACTTGAAAAGCATTTGTTCTTAAGGCCAGAAGTGTTTTTCTCACTTGTCATCAAAACGGCTTTTGTCATAGGCATAGAAGTTATTCAGCGTGGTCTCAGTTATTATCATCCAAGCCTAGAAAAATCTGGTACAGAAGGGAAAAAGCCAAAGGATGGCCTTCTTTACTCTGACATGCCTCTCACCAGGGAAGGAGGACTGCCATATGAAAGAACCCAGTCAGTTCAGTTCAACATGGTATAGTCCAAGGTTGTAATCCAAGACGTATAATGCATTACAAAAGAGCTGTGGGAGCATGTTCATACAGTGCAAAAGGAGAAGTTTATTTATTTATAACATGCTGGGAATCCTGACTGATGATCTGTAATCAGTCTAATGCTTGGCATCAACATTTGTGTTTAAATGGATTAACGCAACTGTCTAACCAGATAAAGCACTGTAGAATTCCCTTCAGATACACCATTATTAATTAAGCAGAATACTGTAATTTCATTTTCCCCACACAGCTACTTCCTGTAACACTGAACATTTCCACTGATACATGGTCATGCTTAATGCCACTTGGAAATTTAATGAAAGAGCTTAGGGCAGGAAGCAGAAGTAAATGCTTCACATAGCTGAAAATTAATTTGGGTAAGTAGAACATAATCACCCTTACATGGCTAACTCTGACCAAACGAGATAAATCGGTTCAAATTTCTTTCAAGTCCAAGTGTGAACACGTGATCTCTTTCTCCTTCTCTGTAAGAAAAATGTTGACTTGTGTCTTTATGCTTTCCAGCCTGCAGGTGCACCTATAGCCTCTCTATGAGAATTTTAATAAAACAGTCAATACACCGATAGACTGAGCAATTTCCGCTTGTACTGAGTCTGGTTGGGATGGAGTTAACGTTCTTCACAGCAGCTGGCATGGTGCTGTGCTTTGCATTTGTGGATAAAACAGTGTTGAAAACACACCAGTGTTTTTGCTATAGCTGAGCAATGCTCCCACAGCCTCAAGGATTCCTCTCCAAACACCTGCATCCCAAAAGGCCCATAGACTGGGGGTGGGTCAAAGGTTGGGAGGGGACATGCCTGGGACCGCTGATCCAAACTGACCAAAGGGGTATTCTGAGTATCTTTTCTGCCCTTGGGAAGGAAAAATACATGGTTTTAAAAAAAACAACCTGGATATTTCTAAATGAAGTCTTTTTCTCCAGACAATCAGTCAAAAGTTTTAAAGGCTCAGGCTGAAGAAAGAGTCAGTCTTTGCTACTGCTTTCTGAATGCAGAGGTATGGGGGATATCCCTCTGAAAGAAGGAGATTCATTGGCTTTCTTAATGATTTTTCTGCCCCCAAGCTGAGAATGAAGAAACTGCGATTGCCTGAATTGTGTTATATTGGTAAAAGAGATAAGAATGTGGAGCGAAATGAAAAGAAACAAAGATGCAATGGAATTAAGTTAGAAAAGCAGAAGCTGAAAAAACCCCATAGACAGTAGACATCTATCTAAATTTTTAGAAGTCTTTTCAGCTAGAAATCAGGAATAACTCATTGGTATTTCTATACTCTTTAAAAAGGCAGTCATCAACTAATTTTAAATTTAAAGAATCCTTTTATCAGAAAAAGTCATATTTTACATTAACTTTTGTGTTCGCATTTAAAACATAAGCAATAGAGAAAAGCAGATATTCAATGGCTCAGATGTCCTCCAACAACTAATATATGGAAAACTTCAGTGAAAATATCAGCTATAGATGTATTTGGAGGCAAAGGAAAGATATGTCTTAAAGACTGTCCTGTTTTTTATCGTAATATCACTTTTAGATGTAAATTAAATCTTTAACCTGAATTAGCTTTCTGCAGGTAGCAATTTTCGATGCAAATATGACTAGACCTAGACATCTGCTTATGCAAAGTAGATGTGATATTTTCCTTTTTGTACTTGTTCTCTGATACCAAAAGAAATTTGTTCTCTCAGATACAGAACAACTTCTCTAAATTGTACTTTTTGAGAGAGAGAAGGATAGTTTGAGAATAATCCAATAAGTATCGCTGCTGACTTTTCTGGAATCAAACCCAAAAATATTTCCCTATAGCACGCTACTCTTATGGGAATGAAAAGTTTAACCAAGATACAGAAACACATAAATGAAGGAGAAATAACATGATCTGACAGTGTTCTATACCAGACCACAACTTGTAGGTAGTTACATGTAGCTTTAAGTAATAAGATAAGACTGTATTCTTCAGCATCCAGCATCTCATTATCCTAGCCCTGCACCCCTCTGTTTCTAAAACACGTTGCAAAGCACCTACACAAAAATTAAAGGGAAAAGGAATAGAAAAATAAAATAGGAAAAGGAGAGTCTTCTGTGCACAAAAGTCTTTTAACTATGTCTCAACTTGTTTCAGGCTCTGAATCAAAGTACAACATTTTGTAGGACAGCCATGAATAAATAAGTTATTTTATCTGAACAATCAATTTAAAACTGTTTCACATCCTGCAACTTGTAAGCACTTTTACTTATTGTTTAGTTTTAGTTTGCATGTCCCATGTTTTTTAAAAGCTTTCTTTTGTTCCCTGCAGGTAAAGCATACCAAACAGTAGGCAGACATACCCATTGCCCTACGGCTAATAAAATTCAAAGTATGTTCTAATTAAGAAGCTAGGATGACTCATAATATAATCCACAGTATTCCTAAATGATGGGATTAAATGTGGATAAGGTTTTCAGAGCAAGATGTATGTAGAGATTTTAGCCCTAGAGGAGGTTACCAAGGCCAAGAACTCTATGATTTACCAAATAGACTTGCACTCTTTGCAGTCTGGTTAGAACTCTTCTCACTAACTTTTGGAGTTGTAGTATGTTCTTTCTTATAAGAGCTTCATAACTTCCATTAGCTTTTGTTAGCTACTACAATAATGCTGCTTTGTTGGAAATCCTTCTGGTTAATTATCCTTTTAATCCAACATCATTGGCTTTACAGTTCAATTTCAGCTGTGTTTTGTTGAAGTCCAAGGGAGAATAAAATTATGGAGTGAAACAAGGACATGGCACAGAAGCATTAAAAAATTCTTTTTCCTGTGCATAAAATTCAGAAGGGACTTGAGGAGGAAGACAATTTTATTTTGCTTTCAGCAGATTGCTCAAATTCAGTTCAATCCAACATGAGATTCTAAGCTGGATTGAAGAAACCAAGATTTGTTTTCATATTACAGCCATTATTCACTTATAGGAAACAAGGTTTAGAAATCACAAATTAAAATCAGACTGATCCAGGGTACTGCAATTCACAAAAAGTTTTCTTCGATGTCAAACAAATGTGTGTCTATGCTCAGAATAAAAAGTGAAAAATTGAGTTTTGTATTAGAACAAAAAATTTTTAATGTAGTTGTTAACACAAGTATGCTTTTCAAAACAATGCTAAAAAGAACCACAAAAAGGAATAAAACCCCAGTATTTATTTCTGCTGGTGAGAATACCAACACTTTCTTCATCTCATATTATTTTGAAATATTCTATTTGACCTTGGGGACTTGTTTGGAGAGACAAGACTTCCTTAAGATTTTTGGCAGAAGACAGGCCAGAGGATACAAATAAAGAAGCATCTGAGCAAACTAATCCTAATAATGCTTAAGTCAGCGTACTTTCTGAGAGATGATAGTGCAATCATTTGCCAAGTAATGGGGAGAGCACTTGAAGGAGTTCATGACCACTGCAATTAACAAACATATTTGTTTCCTCTTCACAAGCCTGAAACAGTCTCTAGTGGTAACAGTAGATGGATGCTAGCACCATGAAGAATGAAAAACACAAAGTATAGAAAAACTTTGAGCGTTCATATTATTTATATTTGTATTTATATATTATTTATATGAACTTATTTAGATCGTTAATGTTTCTGTCTCCTTTATGGGCTCAGATGAGCAGTTGGAAAACAGTAGTTCATATTTTCAGCTCTGTGTGACCTGGGGGTTGTCTTTCAATGCACTGCATAAATATGCCTCTTCCTCATTTACTTTGGATTGTCAGATCCCTGAGGCAAGGACTGTCTTTGATTTCTGTGCATGTAAACAGTTGCTAGCACAGAGCAGTTTCAGGCTCAGCTGAAGTGTTTAAGGTTATGTTATGTATTTACAGGTGTGTCTGTAGCCAAAAATGCAATTCAATTTCTAATGAGTCTCATCAGTTTTACAAACTTGCAAGTCCTCCTGTTTTCCACTAGTTATTGGGCACTTCGTTGATTGCCCTCCCAAATCTTGGTCAGGAATTTCAGAGAGGCAAGCCAGCAGCTCCCTTTTCACATTCAGTCTGAAAACACAAGCAGTATAACAACCTTTCCTCTTTCTCCAGAAATTCAAACGCGAACTGCAGCTGGATATAAATCTCAAATATTCTATGCTGTCTGGAGAAAAAGATGGCAAGGCAAAAGTCCTGTCTCAGGTAAATGTTACAGAATTTGGGAAAGCATTAGCAGGTATGAAAGACTTACAGAGATGTATTTGATGGGTACTTCAGGTAAATACAAAATCATGTAGACCATGTTAAAATGTCTGGGAATTGTTTCAGGTAATATCTGTGTTCAAGCCATCCTTGATGAAAAATGTGAAGTAGGCGCCACACTAAGTATTTTTTAATCATAAGCAGAGCAAAAGCTCCTGGAAGAACTTAAACAGAAAGGACAACAGAAGGCCTTATGATTATCACAGCTTTTTTTGCTGTTAATGCATCACTCAATCTGCCAGTGAAACTTTAGAAGCCAGGGACCTTATAACATGGAGAGTGAGCATTGCTACTCTGTGATCCAATGTTACTACAGCTGTGGCTTTGGGGAAAAAAAAAAAACAACCAAACCATTAGATTAACTTGCAATGGGACAGCTATATTTCATGGGCAGTATAAAGGCAAGTCTTAAAAGATTAGGGCTTTTAGAAAAAATCTCATGAGAATTGGCAGTGCTGTGAAACCAGTATCATGTTATTGCTTTTTCACTTTTTCCCACTTCCTCTCGGGCTTCATTCAGGTTTGGATGTGTAGTGTACTGAGCAGTATACAATGACCTGGAAGAAATGGTCCAGCTATAGGTCATTGTGCAGAACAAGCGCTGGCAGAGGCAGGTAAATTCACTTTTCCCTGAAATTCCTGGGGAAGAAAAAAAAAAAAGGCAGCTATCCAGGGAAATTTCTATGGAAGTGAAATGAAGGAATTTGGTAACACATCCCACCACAACACACAGGAACACACATCAGTGTAACAAGGCTTCTATAAAAAAAATCAGGGGAATCCTATTCCATGAACTCTCTTTCCAAACATGTCTCATGCTGATAAATGAGCTAGAAAGGGAGAGTAGAGAAAGGTGCATTTTTCAGCCACTTGGTACAGGTGACCTGTACACAAACATTGTTGTACCACATGCAAGTCTACTGCCAAATCTCAGGACCAAAGACTTAGGGGCCTGCAAGTCAGTTAAAAGGCTTTTTACTAATCCTGCTACTGCTGTTGCAACTACTGAAGAAGTCAAACTGAGAGAATATTATGAGAAATCATAGAAGTAGTTATCTGTGGTTGAAAGAGAGAAGAAAAAATGACATCCAAATACTCTCGAAGCTCTCAGTCTTGTAGGATCTTGGTAAAGAGGGCTCACTGCAGAGGTACGCTTAGCTCATGAAACTAAGCACATCCTTCTTAAAAGCCCAAAAGTTGGACATGGTTTGAGATTCGTGAGAGAAAATTCACAAACAGAAGAAAACCAAACTAGCTTGGAAAAGTTTTTCATAAATAACCAACAGCTATACTAGTTACAAACAAGACGTGTGGCAAATGATATTGCTTGTATATAGTGTTCCCTAATCTTATAAGTTCACTACAAGCGTAATCACCCACTGTTATGTGGCCTCTGAGCTTTTTAGACAAACACCATTAAAAATTGTTGTTTATCTCAGAATCAGTTGATATGCAGAGGACAGACAGCTTTTCTCAGAGTAACCAGAGGTATGCATTTAACCAAGTATTTCACCATTAATACCTGTACTAATATACACAAGCCACTTTAGCTTATGTCAGTTTAGGGAAGAAAAAATTGAAACAGTTAGTTTTGTTCCACATAGCATGTACAGAGTCCTCAAAGAAGTACGAAGCTTCTTGATCTAGTATATATTAGAGTTGACCTTAGCCCAGGTATCCAAATCAGGGGAAAATAATTTAGATACTAGGATCAATTTCTATACCCTTCCTTGAATTCTGTGAATTTAATAACTGAGGGTTGAATGCAAAGAAACATCAGGGCTTGAATGCATCAAGGCTTTCTGACACTTCCCAAACCCAAGTCATATTAAGCTATTTCAATTTTTTCACCAACAAGAGTGCTTATTTTTAATAAAAGGATAAATAATTTACCAAAAAAAAAATTTCTATGCACTCCTTCTATATATATAAAGACTAGGTGCACTGCCCACAACTAATCAATTAACCACACACAGTTTGATTTCATTTGTATGGACAGGTACACTAGTCCAGTCTCACACACACAAAAAAAATTGAATAGGCCCACATTAATCTATGATAGCTTTAAAGTGCTTGGCAGTAAAGTATATAGGTAACCATGTGTTACAAAAAGCATTTAGCTCACACAATAAGTGTTTAACACACATCTCAGATAAGGAATTCAACTTGGCATTCAACTGATAATTTCACCATACCATCTTTTTTACACCATCCACTCATTGTTTTCGGTTACTGGCTTATTTATTTGTTTATTTATAAATCTTTATATGAGAACATTCAAAAGCTTCTTTTTCCTGTTTACTTCCTGCCCATCACAAAAAAATTAATACAGGCTTATGGGTGGCCTCTGTAGACAGTATCAAATACACCTGAGGCAAAGCCACTTATTTAAAGAAATGTAAAGAATTTAAGGATTCAAAGATGTTTGGTCTGAGGTATGATTTAACAGCAATATGACACATTGAAACTCACTAGAGAATTAGACAAGCTAAGAGATAAGTAGGAACAGCCACTCTAAACTGTAGCAGTACATCTGTAATTAGGTAACCCAAGAAGACTGAAAGCTATCTTTACAAATCTGTACCATGATTTTTTAATAGTTTCGAACATGTTGTCAAGTTGTCCGTCTTGGAGAAATTTCTTGACATGTAACTTTGAGAATGAACATATCCATTAGGAAATGCATGTAATCTGAAAAATTTACACTTGTTTTACCATGCTGTTGTGGTTTCAGTTGGGATAGAGTTAACTTTCTTACTAGCAGCTGGTATAGTGTTGTGCTTTGGATTTGGAATGGGTATAGTGTGATAGTGCACTGGTGTTTTTGATTGTTGCTAAGCAATCAAGGCCTTTGCTGCTTATCATACAACCCCACCAGCAAGTAGACTCAGGGGACACAAGCTGGGAGAAGACACAGCTGGGACAGCTGACCTCTACTGACCAAAGAAATATTCCATGCCATATACCATCATGCTCAGTATATAAAGCTGGGAGAAGAAGGAAGGGGGGATGTTCAGAATTATGATGTTTGTCTTCTCAAGTAGCTGTTATGCATGATCAAACCCTGCTTTCCTGGAGATGGCTGAACACCTGCCTGCCTATGGGAAGCAATGAATGAATTCCTTGTTTTGCTTTGCTTGCGTGCGCTGCTTTTCCTTCACTTACTACAATTGTCTTTATCTCAACCCATGAATTTTCTCACTTTTACTCTTCCAGTTCTCTCCCTCATCCTAACTGGGGGGTTGAGTGAGCGGCTGTGTGCTCCTAGTTGCTGATTAGGGTTAAACCATGACACGTGCTTAGAAGTCAAAGCCAGCACGTAGAGAACAGTTGTTTAAACCTATTCCAAAGTGCACATTTATACCTTTTGGCAAGCAACTTGTGAAATAAGTCAAAAAAACATATACCACCTCTATACCACTGCCTAAAAGTCTAAAAGGAGAAAGTTTTGCCTTTCAGTGACAGCCACAGGTAGCTTTTGCTGTCATTGAAAAATAGTTCTGACTCTGTTAAGCTGGAAAATAAAGAAAATATCATTTGCAATTTCCGCCTGCCACAGAACTCCTTTCAGCAACTGGACTGGTGGCTGAAGTATGTGTGGGTGGTAGGAAAACCAGTGACCTCATGCATGACCCAGGCCAAAAGCAATGGTACTCCACAAAAAGGAGCTATCACATCCTTGGGGTTTCAGTAGCAGACAGAGTGGCTCAACCGCTGCCTTATATCACCGGCTGGGCTGTTGATTCATTATTTGTTCAGAGTATCCCCATCATCAGCGTATGCTACGTAAAGAACAAGGAGGATAAGCTTTCAAAAAAGTCACATGAAATAACCAGTTTTCATGGAAACTGACATATTTTTAAGCAGGACTTTGAATATAAATGCAGTAAAATATTAAACATAGCATGTGGTGTTCAAACTATGACAATACTCTTTCTTCTCACTTGGAACTGGATTTCAAACTAAGTCCTGCAATACATTGGAATCTGTTTCAACAGTTGCATTTTAAGCACTGCCGTCAGTTGGATATGAGCTTTCCGCAAACAACCTGCAAATTCTTTACAGCTATATAAAATTAAAAATACAAAATACATCAAGATTGCAAAGTTTTTGAGAGTATTACTTGCATGCCATTTTATTTCTTCAAGTTAATGTAGTAATCAAGACTCTTGCCAACTCATTGGAAAATTGAATAGGTCAACTTATAGTTTATAAACTGTGTATTTGTGAATAGTATAAGCACATAGTTACGGATGGGTTCCAGATAAAGACTACAACGACACTTGCAAAAATATGTGTAAATGGGGACAAAGAAAACAAAGCTGAAACAAACCCAGGAGGACAAGATAACCTATCCAAATAAAATGAATGCTAGCAAAATGTTATCAAAGAAAGAAAGAGAAAGGAAAAGAAAATAATATTCTCCAAAGTTTGCAAAACACATTGTTCTGTAAAAGAGGAAGGAAATATGGCCAAAAGAACAAAAAATTAATGAACTATTAGAAATTACAATTAAATTCTGAAGTTATACAGTAATAGGGTTGGTTGGTTGGGGTTTTTTTTGGATAAATTACATCTGGAAAAACTTGAAGAAATTCATCTGAAGGACAAAAGTAGGAATTGAGGGGTTACTTATGAAACTGAACAGCAATCAGTGCTTAAGATGCCCAGAATGTTAATGCCTGGAAGACATGGGAATACAACATTAAGAGTCTGAGCTAATGCACCCAGATAGAAGAAGGAACTCAGATGAACTCAAACTCAGATGAACTCAAACAAAAAAAATGTTCACCTCCTAAGGCCTTTACATAAACATTCTCCCTGCACATAAAAACCAACCTTTCAGATTTTTAGAGTCATGTTTGGTGTTCTTTGGCTTTGTGAGTCAGCTGATAACTGATCTGATAAAACAGGGAGAAATGGGATGTTCCTGAAAGAAAATACACTTTTTTGGATGGATTCACAGGAAATTTACCTTTGTTAAGGATCCTTTTCTGAAGTGAAAGAAAGGTAATGCTGGAGAAGGGAGATAGTTCTTACATATATGTTCACAGCAAAATAACCACATAAAATTTAGACTGAATAAATTCAGTAAAGTTGTAAGAAATAACACATTAAACTACCCCTGTAAATTCAGCTGATGTTAGCAGAGCTGTTTGAGGAAGAAATTTGGCCTATCATGTTTAATATGTAAAGGATGCAAACATAATAAATCAAAACAAGAGCAATATTCCTGGAGGAAACATCATTTTATCTGTCAAAAAAATATGGAATACATTCTACACTCAACCTGAGTGTTCATTTCAGCCAGATGCAGGATTCCTTTTTTTCCTACATCATTGTTAAATTCCACTGTAAGAGACACTTGCAAGAACAGTTCATGTCATTGGTTTATGACATCCATTTAAAATCAGATATTTTGCAAACGTTGCAAAGCAGAAATCCTTGAATGGTTCATAATATCATGTTTTCCTATGTATAAGTAAACCTAATATTTCATCCATGTATTTTTATTCCTAAGCACAAAGCCTAAGTAATCAAAATTAACTTCTGAAGACAATTACACCAATAGATGCCACAATCCAATGTAATTTTGCTAATGAGAAATTTCATATATTGTGTCATTAAAGAACAAGGATAATATTCAACCTCTGTTTACTGTGTAGATTCCAGCTAATTACATCAAGCTAAGTCAAATGGACTTTTTGGAAGAACAGATGTAAAAATAAAATGTCAAAAAAAAGGTCAAAACAACTATGGAGAAATAATTAAAAGTTGAAGAATGGTGATTAAGATGCTTATGGGGAACATGTCATCCAGAGGTTGCAAAAGGGATTTTCCAATGCCATGATCCAAAGAAAACAAAAAAGGTATTTCTTGAGAAAAGAACTGAGACAGTAGAAGAAAAAGGCTCAATGAGCATCCAGTGAACCAGCAGTGAGCTATTTGGGATGAAACCTGGTAGCTCCGCTCAGTCATGGTATATGATAATACTTCTGGGTAAGAACCAACTATATCTACTTTCAATTACTTTCTCCTCCAATTATGCATTTGGGGGCAAAAAATAATGTGTAAGACATTTCATACCAGCTAGTCTTGAATGTCTTGTACAAATAAAACATAAATCAGCCTGTCTAAGAGTACTCATGCAAAAAAAAAGACTGCAAAGGCAAATGCATGAGAAAAAAAAAAAGTATCTGGTTATCTTTATTGTAGAGAAAAAAAAAAAGTCTAAATCTGTATAAATAAATATGTAAAATACCTTTGCTGCAGATAATGTCATGGTCCCATTCCACCAAAAAAGGTGTTATGACACTTTTATGACACTGTGTTATTTTACAAGAGTTAAGCAGATCATTTCTCTGCATATGTAAATGGTCTTTTTCAATAATTACTAATTTATAGACATATTACTTTGGCCTGATAAATTAAAGGAACCTCTAGATCTCATGCCAGTTAGCCTGTTGTCTTCAAGCCATTCTTCTGGAAAATCTGTTCCTAAATGAAGGGCCACAGTATAGCTAGGTGGCTGAGGTATTTGTGCCAGCTGGCTCCACTGGAATCGCTGTTCTGTGAGGCTCTGAAAACGGAAAATTCAGTACTATTGAGGAACTACCATGAGAAACATTCCTCTTATCCTCTTCACAGAGAATGAGATAGGGCATGAAGGAAAGTGCTGCTCATGTCTTTGGTATCATCGTTCCATACAACGTCATATATTGGTGTGGTGGACACCAGGTGCCCACCAAAGCTACTCTATCACTCCCCTCCTCAGCTGGACAGTGGAGAGAAAACAGAACAAAAGTGTCACAGGTTGAGATAAGGGCAGTGAGATCATTCAGCAATTGCTGTCATGGGTGAAATGGACTAGACTTGGGGAAATGAGTTTAATTTATTACCAATCAAATCAGAGTAGGATAATGAGAAATAAAAACTAAATCTTAAATACCTTCCCCCCACCTCTCCCTTCTTCACGGACTTAGCTTTACTCCTGAATTCTCTGCTTTCTCCCTCCCAGTGGTACAGGGGGACAGGCAATGGCGGCTGTGGTCAGTTCATAACATGGTGTCTCTGCCACTCCTTCCTCCTCATGGATAGGACTCTTCACTCTCTTTCCCTGCTCCAGCATGGGGTCCCTCTCAAGGGAGACACTCCTCCACAAAATTCTCCAGTGTGACTCCTTCTCATGGGCTGCAGTTCTTCATGAGCTGCTCCAGCATGAGTTCTTTCTACAGGGTGTAGTTCTGCAGGAACAGACTGCTCCGGTGTGAGTCCCTTATGGGGTCACAAATCCTGCCAGCAAACCTGCTCCAGTGTGGGCTCCTCTCTCCATAGGTCTGCAGGTCCTGCCAGAAGCCTACTGCAGTGCAGGCTTCCCATGAGATCACAGCCTACTTCGGGAACCTACCTGCTGCAGCACGGGGTCCTCCACAGGCTGCAGGTGGACATCTACTCCACTGTGGACCTCCATGGGCTGCAGGGGGACAGCCTGCCTCACCATGGTCTTCACCACAGGCTGCAGGGGAATCTCTGCTCTGGTGCCTGGAGCACCTCCTACCTCTCCTTCTTCACTGATCTTGGTGTCTGCAGAGCTGTTTCTTTTACATATTCTCACTCCTCTCTCTGGCTGCAATTGCCTTTGCACAGGGTTTTTTTCCCCCTTCTTAAATATGTTCTCACGTATTTACGCTCTCACGGTAAGAGGTGCTACCACCGTCACTGATGGGCTCAGCTTTGGCCAGCGGCAGGTCTGTCTTGGAGCTGGCTGGCATTGGCTCTATTGGACATGGGGGAAGCTTCTGGCATCTTCTCACAGAAGGCAGCCCTGTAGCCTATGCATGAGCAAAACTTTGCCATGCAAACCTAATACCATTGGATATGTAGAATCCAATGCCACATTTTTTCTTCAATTATTCTGCAATTATTCTAGTCCATAAAAGCAGGTGGATCCATGAAGTTCTCATTCTGCTGTTTCTTCATAAAAGCAAGTGATTTTGGGGGGTGATTTGTATTTTGGCAGGCCGGGAACACAATTGCACAAGCATGCGTGTATTCCCCAAGACTGAGGATTCAAGTTCCATCAAGACTGCTTTATCTGGGCTGCCTTCAAAACTGCAGGTTACAAATGTACTAGCATTCTCTACTGGCTTTTAAATTCATTACTGATGGGTCTGATTTCATGCATTAGCATGTTCACACTCCTTTATCACCAGGCTCATCATTAGGCATGTTTGCACAGTATTCATTGCTTCTTATCCAGGTATTCCTTCAAGGCATTGACCACCTTTTGGAATTTCATCATTTGTGCTTAAGTTCCACATAAATCAGCCAGAAAAATATCAAGGAATTTCCCATATCCATTGCTTAAGCCATTTAAAACTAGGCTGGGTAAAACATTTGACAGTACACTGAATAAAGCACTAAAGAATTTAATTTCCTGCTGTGGAAGTGGGAGTGATAAGATAATCTAACGTAGCATCTCCCTGTCAAATATCCATAGTTTCTTGATCACTAGTGCTTTAAAAAAATCATTCCTTAAGGCAGCTACTTCTCAGCATTGCTCGAGTTTTTTCTTTTCTTTTTTTTTTTCTTTTTAACATTAAGACTATTAATTTCTCAGTTTGATGGCACATTTTTAAAATACTTCTATTAACAGCAGTCTTTTTTACTGCATCTATCTTCATTAATCTCCATTATTACCCAGTTATATGTCTCTAAAGCACTCAGCTCCTCTGCAGCTCAGAGGGCAATTCACACCATATATCATTTCACAGTGAGTTATGACACTGCATTTCTCAAGAGAGGAGAAAAGTGAAAGATTCCTGCAGTGAGAGTTTCACTTCTAGCCTTTCCTGAATACGCAACAGAAACCAGCAGACAGTAAATCCAGTATCTGTGAGTCAGACTTCTTTGCATAGACTGTATGCACAAATGCATAATTTTTTATATAAAGCAAAAAAAACCCCAGACAATGAAGTTAATAAAATTACATTCGAAAACAAAAGCAGTGCCACAAAATCTTTTAAAAAGATACCGGATGTTAAATGGATTTGTCATTTTATAGTTTTGAAACTTTGAAAAAGTTTAAAATTTATAAATTTCTAAATTTTTAAGTTATAATTTTCATTTCTTTTAAAGATTACTCTAAAATATTTTTCAATCACAGTTCTGCAACCCCCAAACTTACTTTTCCATTGAATCTTTAATGTTAAATATTTTCTGACATTTTATGTGTGACACTACTCATTAGGAAAAATGCATATACTACTGACAAAGTTGTTAAAGAAAATGTCTTTTAGGCAACGGAAACTGTTCTTTTTGATCTTGTGACGTGTTTTGTATTTTCTTAAAAAGCTATTGAACATTGCACATGGCAATTGATCATTGTTATTAAGAAATCACGCACTTGAATTGATACTTCAATCATGAACGCTGTGCTATTCACTTTCTTCTTTATAAAATCTTCTGACAAATTATTGTAATGAACACTGTGAACCTGACAAATTATTGTAACAAAAACTGTGAAGAACCTGAACCAGGTTGATTTTATTGCATTGTTTATCCTAAAGATGATGCATGTGGAAAATCAACCATAGTTGCTCAGAACTGGATCACATAATCTTGTGGTTGCAATATGACTTTAGATGTTGAAATAAGTCTTTAGGATCTTTTCCCTACTTTCTGATTTCAGCTCCTTCCATTAAGCCAAGCATTTCAACTGTAAAGATAGAATCCATGTCCTGGACTGATATATAGTTGGTCATGATATTTTGGCCCTCATCACAAGGCAAAGCAGCCATCAGATCTAGGGATAAACTCTATGGTGACATGGGATATTTGACACACATATTCCTCACCTGACTATGGTACAGAGGAGGATAAAGGAAATAGGCAAACGGCAACAAAAAAATGGCAATGGACAGAGAATAACAAGGAATAAAAGTGTACCAATATAGGTGGGAGCAGAAGTCAGACAATCACATAAGACTGTAGCCTGGATGTGGATGGAGGAAACATGCACTTGAGCAAGGACTGCAGGGAGCACGATAGACACGGTACAATTTCTGATGCACAAAACACCAGAATTGTAAGGGTGGAGGAATCCCTAAAACTGGAGGTTCCCACCTTGTGGACCCACAATTATGACTAGAATATAGCTGCTGAAAAGTACCAGACATGCTGCAAAGACAAGAAAAAAAAACCAAAGGTGTATATGTAATATATCAGTGATATCCAACTGCCTTCTCCCACTTTCAGGTTACTGTCGTGTACAATACTTATTCTGGAACACTTCCTTTTGCTAAAATTTGTTCAAATTGGTTAAAATTGTTCATGCAAAACACCACTTGGTCATGATACCCTGTAAAAGAATAAGAAGGGACATGGTGTCTTAAAAAAGATGTTAACTCAGATCAAACTGTTCTCAGGTAGGGACAATCAGGGATTGGTTTTGGATATGGAGTACTGCAATGTTACTGGAGGAACTGTTATTAATAGGAATCATGTCACTACAGGAGACTATCTTTCCAAACATGGATAGTTACTAACAACAGGATACATAGATCTCTTGATGCAGCAGCTCTGAGAGTTCTTCACCAATGAGTCACTACACCTGTAAGAGTAAGTGCCATTTTAAATCTGGTAATTTAGATAGAGAAATTATAGAACTTGTCATAGAAAATAGTCTCATGAAAAAACAGACAATTGTGCCCTTCCTGTTAGGCTTTGTGAGCAAAACTTGAAGTGGGAAAAAAAAAAAAAGAAAGGACAGTTTAGCAGTGAGAAGGGAATCAAATGTTTATATACAGCTGGGAAATCACGTAGAGGTTTTTTCTCCCAGAAAGAAAGGTGATATAGAATATAAGGACAAATTTAAAACTGGAAAGAGGATTCATGACATGGAAAGGAAAGCAACCATGTAAGGAAGAAGTCTGCAGTTTAAGGTACTCAAGCCAGAAGGCAGAAAGCTAGCCATCCATCCCACAACAATAAGTTTAAAAAATATGCAAAAAAAATCTGGCAGGGTAGTCTGATCAGATTTCTTTTGCAAGCAAAGTTAGAAATAATATTTCTAACTATCAAAGCAATGAGGCTTTGGAATAAACTTGCACCAAAAGCAGCAAAGAAAACAACTTAAATAAAATTTTGATGAGTCCTGAGAGATTTATAAAATGAATTACAGGACGATGTCTCCTGCCACACGGAGTATATTCCATTCATACATTTCTTTTTGTCCTCCCCCCTTGTTATCTTCATGCACTACATTTGAAGACAGTTTGCTCAAAGGGAACTGAAAGGTACTTTTGGCATGCAAAAGCCTCACCTAAGATTATACTCAAATATCCTTAACTTTACTTGGGTCCTATACAGAATTTTCAGAGATAAACTATAGGATTGGCATTTAGGAAATAAAATTTAACACAGAAATGATTGAAAAAAACAGATGTGGAAACTGGCAAGACTTGGTTAATACAGATCCCACTTTATTTATATCCCACAGAACTCTTAAGAAGGGAAACAGAAGAAATAGCAGACAAAGAGAGTCCAGGCATATCCAGAGGGAAAAAAAAAAAGACAAAATAATCTGAAATTTCAAGAAGGACCTAAGAATTGAGGCAAAATATGGAAGAAGAAATGATTGGTAGAGAGATAAATAACAATAAAATGCTTGTTTTTCTTTACTGTTTATTTATTTCAACCAGTTTCTAACTAATATCAATATAAACAATCAAAAGGGGATAATTTCTACCTGTATTCACAACACTTTAGTATTATTATTCATGTAATGATTAAGAACAGTATGTTCATAACCATACATTTATACAGAATTTCACAAGAAAACAAGATATCTTTTGTTTTCTGCAGAACTCAGGTAAAAGTCAAGGTCAAATTCCTCTTCCTTAAACATATCTCTTAAGTGGAATGATGTCAATCTGATGGTGCCCTGTAGACTTTACCAGCCAATGGGCAATGTATTTTACTGTAGGCCTCAATGAGGACAGTCGGAGAAGCACTTCTTGTTATCATAAGCAGTATCTTTCAGCTAAAATAGTACCGAAAATCAACCAGCTGCTTAGCTACATCTATAAAAATTACAACAAAAAGAAAGCAACAGATTGCCCACAAATATGATTGTTAATTGTAATCTTCTGATTTTGTGTTGGTTAATGAGGGCAAAAAATATTGCAGGTAGCTAATCTGATATGTGAGGTCATTTTCCACTGCAAAACTTAATCCATGCTTTAAAAAATCTCTTTCATTTTTATTTTTTCTTAAATAATTGGGGTACTGTAGAATCCATAATGGTAAGTTCCAGGACATCTATTCATTGCTTAATGTAATAGACATGTGGTTTTTTATCTTTTTTTTTTTATTTGAAATTTGCCTTACTAAACTACCGATACGTTCTAACTCCATATTATTATTGCTTCTGTATCTGAAAGATAAGTACACTTAA
Source organism: Fratercula arctica (assembly GCA_947846985.1). Lineage (NCBI taxonomy): Eukaryota > Metazoa > Chordata > Aves > Charadriiformes > Alcidae > Fratercula > Fratercula arctica. The sequence goes on along the minus strand of CANTUZ010000026.1, from coordinate 36,543,830 downwards.
AATTTATCTGAAGACACAGATTAGGAGTAGATAATTATAATATTTATATTACATTTGTGTGTAGCAATATAAACACGTTATTACTGCTACATAAATTTTATGTCTATATAGAGATACATAAACTCAACAAATATAAATATGATTATTTATATCTATGCTTTTAAACTATTAGTTTAACCATTTAGGAAATTTAAAATTACTCTGTTCTTTGTAAATTTAATATAACCAGCATTAACTTTATGAAGAATGATAAAATCAATGACAGATCTAAGAACAATTAAGAGCATGTATTTGTATTACATATTTCAAAAAACATGCATAGTTAGGTACATAGAAATATACCTCTTCTAACGTTTGTCTTTTTCTATTAAAAAAACCAAACCCATACCTCTGTCTGTTTAAATGGAAGGCTATGACCACACAGCTACGTAGGAGGTTATCTGTGTGGAACAGAAGACAGAAAGATATGAACTGAACATTTAGATTTGATATTGTGAATGTGGCTTTAGATGTCAGCAGTATATCTTCTAATTAAGAGCAATGTCACTTCTTCCCTAGTGGTATGTAGTTCTTCACGAAGAAACAACATCTCTTATCCTCAAAGATAAAGGCAATGGAAAGCTTCAGCATGTACCTGTACTTCTGCGATCCTTTGCAGCCCAATGTGTATTTTGTATTAATTCTATAAGGCAATTTTGTTGGAATTTAGCATGCTCTGATTTAGCCTACAGATTACATTCTGCAGTAGAAAAATTACCGTCAGACAAAGTCCTTAATCCCAGAAGTAAAACCACAAATCTTAGCCGTATTTTTCACAACAAATTTCAAAGCAAAACCAAATTAAAAAAAAATAATAAAAAACCCTCCACAAATAACACCACTATTGGGGTCTAAGCAAAGAAATAAAAGCGAAAAAGAAAAGTCCAGTTTCTGTACGGAAAACAGCAATGCAGGAGAGTGTAACACTTGTTAATTAGCTGCTCTTTTAATGATCCATTAATATAACAAGATACTTCTTTAGTGTTAATGATACTGTAATGTTCCCTGGACTTATGCATATTCATGATTAAAATATGTCTTTATCTAAAGCATTTGCTCCCTGATTCTGGAGTCCTTACTTTATATGCATTTGTCATTTCTGCGTGCAATAGGTATTAGCACTTCTAGCAGGAAGTTAGTATGGAACCACCACCAGTGACTCCTTGTTTGCAAGTCTCCTAAAATACTAACATACTGAAGTCTTCAGTTCGTAGCTGCTGATGAACACAGAATGGCAGCCTGTGAGGGTGACTAAATTCATGATGCCATCTCATGATTTTAAGCAATTTCTAACTAGACACTTAATTATCTGTTATTCCTGCCTATACTTTCATACTTGTTCCTATTGGACCTTCTGTGGACAGCAAAATTATGTTCATGTGACTACCTTGGACACTGTTATTTACATTCCAAAACTATTTTATTTGAATAACATATATTCTTGAGGGCATGGCTGCCATCCAGAAGGACCTTGACAGAAAATCGCCAACAGGAACATCTTCCTTGGGAAGGCAGAACCTTGCGGGGTGCAGGCTGGGGCCAGCAGGACCAGGGAGTAGCTCTGGGGGATGGCCCTGGCGGGCAGTAAGGGATTATCCCCTCTACACTGCATTCATCAGAGCACACCAGGAATACCACCCTGCATGCTGGAAAGACACCAACAAACTGGCTGGAGGTGAAAGGAAGCCACTGAGACTGTGGGCCTGGAGCCCTTGCCTTGCAAGACACTGCAGGACCAGGGATGGTTCAGCTGGGAGGAGGGACGGCTTCAGGGTCACCCAATGGCATCCCTGGCACTGACAGAATTTGCCTTGGTGTGAGTGTCTGCCCCAAATCAGCTGCTCACCTGTTTGCTTTTTTTTTTTTGGTAGTAACAGACTCACTGCCTCTTTCCACTCAATCCTTAATGCCTTTCCATTTATCAGTTCATCAGTCCAATCAATTTATGCCTTGTTTAGGACTTCCTGTTCCAAAGAACATTTCCCTGTTCCCTACATCTTTCCAATCTGCTATCTTTTTATTATTTCCCATGGCTACCTAATGTCCTAATGCCCATATATCACCACAAAGACTGACAAAAGCATTGAAAATGAAGACCCAGAAGATGCTGCCAAAGAGACCTGTACATTAAGTCAATTGCTAATATATCATTGTTCATACCTACACCACAAAGTGAATGCAAATTGAGCAACTGCTAACTCCCATAAGGTTAATTTTACACTCATGAAACAGTCTATAAGGATTTAACCACACAATTTTCCCTCTACTATAAATTGTGCAAAATCAGAGGAGCTTGCTGAAGTGATTTTTCTCCCATTCTGTATGCCAAGGCTGATACAAAGGATATAGCACAAAATAATTTTGCTAACATTATTTTGCATAATTTCTAATGGATGTTTAAGCATACACAGATCCTGAAGGAAACTAAATTACTGAGCTATATCTGCATATGATAAGAGTGGAAATTTCCAGCAGTATGTTGAAATGTGGATTTAGTTAAATACAACACCAAGCAAGCACGTTTGTTAACACAATTAAAACACTTTTTTGGAAGAAAAGAAGTAAATGCCTACATAAGTCAGTGAAGACATATTCCTATACTATAAACTTTTGTTTACAGTAGTAATTTAAATTAAAATGCAGTTCTGTTTTCTGAAGTTCAAAAAAGCCTATGTTATGCACTAAACTTAGCAGACTAAAGGTTCAGAAACAAGGGGACAGAAAAAAATACCTGCCAAATATACAGTATTTTGTCTTTACAATTTTTCTTTCTCTCCCCCTTCATTGCTCCTTTTCAAGCAATTTAATCAAAGCAGACCACTAATTCATCTTGTTGGATTTTGAAACCACGAAAAGCAAGTAATTTGGAATTAATCCTTAAAAATCACTCACTATTACTGACAATACTATACCTATTTCAGATATCAGGCTTCCAACAAATCCACCAGCTTAAGACAAAGAGGTAGAATAGTCCAATTTTTTTTTTTTATTTTTTTTTTTTTTTTTTGGAGGGGAGCTGGGAGGAAGCGGGGAACAGAGAAATAAAAAACTCATAGAGCTGCTTCTGGAATAAATCACTCCTATATTTTCTTCTCTATGGGTTAAAACTAAAGAGACAAAAATTCATACACACATATTCCAAACTCTGTGGATCCAACTTCACGATACACCAACCACTGTAGTTTCTAAATAGACACAGAGTATCCAATATACCTTGCAGGTCCTTAGGGACATTTCTTAATATATTTAAAAAATAAGCTATTTGATTGTTTTAGATTCATATATGGAAGCCAGAATGCTTCATCAAGAGTAATGTAAAAAGATGAAAAAATCCGACTACAACCTATTTTATCACAATTCTGGATTAAATCATAGAGAGATGAAGATAAAAAAAGCCTTCATCTCTGATGAAGATAACACAACTGGTCAGCAATGCATGCAGGAATAAAAATCACATCATAACTTTCTTGCAACACAGAAATGCAACAGAATTTTTTTCCACAAGATGGGAAAGAAGTAAAAATTCTCATAATGTAGAAGATTGCATCTAGAATTTTCAGTGGCAAGTGAAGGAACTGGCTCTAAGTACTTAGACCTACATTAAACCCATCTTTTGCTCCCAATAAATTCTCAGCAAAATTCTTGGTCCAGGTCTTAGTCCAGAAGCTGCATGATAGGCAAGGTATACAGCATCTGAATCATAGAATCATAGGATAATTTTGGTTGGAAGGGACCTTTAAAGGTCATCTAGTCCAAGCCCCCTGCAATAAGCAGGGACATCTTCAACTAGATCAGGTTGCTCAGAGCTCCGTCCAACCTGTCCTTGAATGTTTCCTGGGATGGGGCATCTATCAGCTCTCTGGGTAATCTGTTCCAGTGCTTCACCACTCATACTGTAAAAATTCTTTTCCTTATATCTAGTTTAAATCTTCCCTCTTTCAGTTTAAAGCCATTACCCCTGTCCTATCACAACAGGTCCTACTAAAAAGTTAGTCCCATCTTTCTTATAAGCCCCTTTTAAATACTGAAAAGCTGCAATAAGGTCTCCCAGGAGCCTCTTCTCCACAACAAACCCAACTCTCTCAGCCTGTCTTCATACGATAGGTGTTCCAGCCCTCTGATCATTTCTGTGGCACTCCTCTGGACATGCTACAACAGGTCCATGTCTTTTGTGAGCTGAGGGCTCCAGAGCTGGATGCAATGCTCCAGAGCTGGATGCAATACTCCAGCTGGGGTCTTGCGAAAGCAGAGTAGAGGGGCAGAATCCCCTCCCATGACCTGCTGGCCATACTTCTTTCAATGCAGCTCAGGATGCAGTTGGCTTTCTGGGCTGCGAGCACACATTGACGGCTCATGTCCAACTTTTAATCTGCCAGGACCCTCAAGTCCTTCTTGGCAGTGCTGCTCTCAATCCCTTCATCCCCCAGCTGGTATTGATACTGGGGATTGCCCTGACCCAGATGCAGAGCCCTGCACTTGGCCTTGTTGAACCTCATGAGTTCAACCATCATTTACCAGCAGCCCTGGGAAAACATGGAGGTCACAGTTGACTGGTGGCTAGCAAATGTGACACCCATCCACAAGAAGGCCCACAAGGAGGACCCGGGGAGCTACAGGCCTGTCAGTCTGACCTTGGTGCCTGGGAAGATTATGGAACAGTGCCATTATGTGGCACATTAAGGACAATCAGGTGATCTGGCCCAATCAGTATAGGTTCATGAAAGGCAGGTCCTCCTTGACAAACCTTATCTCCCTCTATGACAGAGTGATCCACTTGGTGGATTATGGAATGGCTGAGGGTGTTGTTTACCTGCATTTTAGCAGAGCTTTTGATATGGTTTTCCACAGCATTTTCCTGAAGAAACTGATTGCCCATGGCCTGGACAGGAGCACTCTTCGCTGGGCAAAAAATTGGTTGGATGGCTGGGCCCAGAGAGTGGTGGTAAATGGAGTTAAATCCAGTTGGCAGCCAGTCGTGAGTGGTGTTCCCCAGGGCTCAGTATTGGGGCCAGTTCTGTTTAATATCTCTGTCAATGATCTGGATGAG